>JAZAVJ010000301.1:0-51137 GCA_037954315.1 Neonectria punicea | reverse complement strand
TAATAGGGTAGTTACTACTATAAGCATTTATTAGGACTACTTAAGTAGCTATTTTAATAGTTCGATATTACTTAGGTTAATATAATAATATACTAAATAAGAACTATTAATATATAATAGTTAGGTCTATCCTAGGGGTATAGGGTAGGTCTAGGTATAAGATATATAATTAAGTGGATTAGGATATTATAGTGAGTAATGTAAGTTATAGTCTAGTAATAGTAGAATGGTAGGTTTAATATAACTAAGTGTGTTAATAGCTAAGGAGCTTAAGGCTCTTATTTAATATGCTAAATGAATATATATATATATATAAGACTAGTATAGTTAAATAGTGTTAGGTTGTGTTAAATAGTGCTCGTTCAATATATATATATTTATAGTATTAAACTATGTTAAACGGAGCTTATTTAATATATAGGTATTATATATTATAATAGGAAGGAAAAAGTGGGTATTGAAATAGTTCTACTAGTTATAACCGCTTAGTCCTAATCTAGGTTATGATACTTATATATTACTTCTTAGATAATTATAATACTAATCCTAACTTAGCTAGTTAATACCTTTAGTATATTAGAGGTCTAGGTAGTACTAGAAAGTTTAGGATTGTTAATACCTTATGAGAGGTATTTATAGCTAGAGCCTAGCTATATTACCTTTAGGTTATTAGTATATTAGGTAGTATAGCTACTTAAATTAGTAGTATAACACTCTACTCAGCCTTAGGACTAGATATTTACCATTCTTATAATAAATAAAAGCCTTTAATATTCTTAAAAGTGAAGAAATAGATATAGAAGCAAAAGTTAGTCCTTATAATTAATAAAGTAAGCATGCTTAGGGGAGCTATTCTATTCTATGCTAATTATTACCTCTAAGCCCTTAGTAACTATCCTAATAAGCTATTTAAAGGCATTCCTATTATTCTCTTAATAGGTGATTTCTATTAGTTCGCCCCCGTGCTTAAGATAAGTCTCCTAGTAGACTGGATAGTAGATCTCACTTACACAACCTCCCTAGTATAAGCAGCTATTACTCACTACCGCGGCTATAGTCTATAGCTATTATTTAAGACTATTATTCTCCTTAAGGAATAAGTCCGCGCCCGAGACAATCCATAACTAAGCACCCTTTTAGATAGAATAAGGGCTAGAACCTAGGTAATAGAGGACCTTAACCTACTCAATACTAAGCTTATAGACCGCTCCTAAGTTACCTTTAAGGATAGCTTGCGTATTATAACACCGCTCAATCGCAACCGATAGAGCCTCAATATAGAAGCAGTAGTAGATTAGGCCCGCTTTCATAGGAGATACATCTCAGTCTTCGTCTCAAGCTACACCTAGCGCAGTTAAGCCTTATCCTAGCAGGAGGTAGCCTAGACCATCGAATAAGGCGATAACTCTAACTGTAAGATCCCTAGGGTCTTCTTCTATACCCAGGGGATGCCTATAATGGTTAATAAAAATACATACACCAGCTTGAAAGTTATGAATAGGGCTAAGTTTACTACTACAGACGTCATTCCCAATCCGAAATCCCCAGGCTACTATCTTACGGATGACGTTACCATCCACTTTGGTCCGCCACTGGGCATATTGTTAGAGTCACAAGAAACAAAGGACTTAGCGATCCCAGCCCTCCCAACGGGCACCGTGCTTATCCGGCCTGTCTCACATACCCTCGATCCAGCCAACTCCCACTATAGGTTCCTATCCGGGAAATGCGCTCGGCGCGGGCTGCCAGTTGTCCTAGCCTTTGTCCTGACTGACTATAAAGCCTAGAGCAAGACGTTTATCGAGGTGCTCCTGGAGCTGCGTGGAAATCGTATAACTAATGGCCAACCTTCGAAATGCGACTTTATAAGTCTCTATGTGCAGCTCTCCCGGTGTAGGACTTTACAAGGCATCAAGCTTCTCAGTCCCGTTCGACCGCAGGATTTCATTAGGAATAAGCTAGACCAGAATATAATTAATGCCATGCAGAGATTAACGGATCTAGCAGCAGAAACGAGACGGTTATTTGAAAGTCAGCAAGGTTTTGCGTAGGACAGCCAGGGCTATCATCTAAAAGTCTGCCTGGTAGTAGTGAGCTGTAAGCTAGCGCCTGTGCGCAGCGTCTTAAATCCCAAAAGGCAAAAAAATGGTCACACGCAGACGCCACCAGCCCCTGTAGTCACCCGCCAAAAGTCTCCCAATCGCCTATAAAGCCAGTGCCAGGTGCCCACGCTCACATTCTCTTCTTTCCTCCTTTCCCTTCAGACACCTGCAAGGACACCCCCAAGGCGCCACCTACCTGGTATACAAACGCGCATGCAAGGCTTTACAAGACAGTGCTTGTCAGCCTCGATCCTCTGCAAGACAAGTGCTTGTATATATATCGGGCTCTTTTCTTTCACGGGCTCTTTCTTTCACAAGGCAAGTGTCTTGCTTCCCAGGTGCCTTTGCTTCCCAGGCTCGTTCCGAAAGGCACAGGAGATCGGGCCCCTACGGGGCCCTCCAATGCCTTTCGGAACGAAGCACACACATGCGCCACCTTCGGTGGCGCATGTGTGGTGTGTGGTGTGGCGGATGTGCTGTGGTGCAGGGGGCTGAGATCTGTGGCGCGAATCTGTGGCGCGAATGGTGGCGCGGCGATTTGTGGTGCAGCTCGCACGGACCGCCTGATGGCCTGAGCTTAGGAAGGAGGGCGCGGAAGAAGGAACCTTTCTCCTCTTCGTTCCGAAAGGCATTGGAGGGCCCCGTAGGGGCCCGATCTCCTGTATTCCTACTCGCTGTGGTCACATTTTTGCGACTGTGCCTGGCTAACGGGGTCCGGCAAACAGCCGATGCGTCCATCTGGTGGCCGCCTTCCCTTCTCAAGTTCTCGACTCGTTCCGAAAAGGCATTGGCGGACCCCGTAGGGGACCGGTCTCCTGTAACGCTCAGTGCGCAGCTTCCTTTCCTTCCTTTCACAAGGCAAGTGCCTTGCTTCTCAGGCTTGTTCCGAAAGGCATTGGCGGACCCCAAATGGGACCGGTCTCCTGTGTCCCAGTACGGTCAGTACTGGTCCCAGCGCTCCAACGTACCAGTCCAATTTGCGTACCAGTAAGTCATTGTGCACCTACCAGTACGCATTTTGTACCTGTCCACTCGTACCGGTACAGTTTCCATACTGGTCTCCTAATTTCATAGGACCAGTCTATCCGTACCGGTACGCTTCCTATACCGGTCCTGTCATTTCGCTGTACCGGTATGCACATCCCCGTATATCTCCCGTACCGGTATTCCATGCTCATCATACTGGGATGCCACTTCAGCATCTTGGGGAAAACGATCAAGAGAAGCCAGACTGTGTACAAGTCCCCGCCTTCACACCTTGTCTTCGTCCTCATGAAAAACTCGTGCAATTGTTTTATTCACTCTCAATGGCATACTTAAATTAAAGCCTTTGTTGGGAGAATTCTCACCTCGTCATCGGCCATTATTTATCGACTCTAGATAGCCTTCGAATAGGCAAGACAATACAGAGCAAAACCAAGGCAGGGATTGGATGAAAATTCCTTAATCAATTATCACCTGCGAGAGCTGACCGCTTCAGATGGCATTGTGCATTGGAACTATAAAATTTAGAAATATTTTGCTCCCTTTCTACTTTTCTTAAGCATAAGAGTTTGAAGCCCTGTTCCTGCCTTCGGGTCCTATCGTGGTGAGCTACCTGAGCCTGGGGCCCTTGATTCGGTCGCTCATAGGTAGTCCCAATAGGAAATCGATGGCGGGAACCCATTTTAAGGACCCTGTTCCCGCTCCGCTACCCCACCCCGAGCAATCCGGGGAACATCGGGACCACTTTCTGGTCCTTGACCTCCTAGTTGCCTTCATTAATCAGTCCAATCAGAATACATCTCTAAAAGTAGAAATCGGCTAGCCGTAAGTCTCGAACAGACCGCCTCGGACATCCTAAGCCATCCTAAGCCAAGGTCTATCCAACAATCTCGACCAAACTCTATTGACCCCGTATGTCATTGGTAGCGCAACATGACTGTTCTGAAAGAGATCCTGGAACGACATTCGAAAGTGCTTTACCTGAAAATCTATGTCCGCGCTCTAAAACAACTAATGGGGCTATCGGACCAGTCTCGGTACACCACACCTACGGTTCATCAAACACCGAAACTCAGCAACTATACATACTGCATGGGAGAGATGAACCTTGGTGATGACGTTGATAGCAGGGACCCGAAACTGGACTCAGTGGTCAAGAAACAGGGCCACTGAGTCCAGTTCCGGACCCCTGTCCATCTCCACATGACGAAGCTTGAATCACCATTTCGTAAATTAATAATTCAGATTGGAATCCGCGGTCGAGCCTACAAGTTCCGTTAGGGTCGAATCAACCATTTGAACTTTGCATGCTGTCACATCCAGAATCATCTTATCGTGCAACTTAGTATGAATAACGTCTCGCCTTCATCACCTTCGCCGAAAAAGCGAGATCGCGGAAACGAAAATTTTGCCCGAGCAACCCAACGTTTAATGAAAAGATGTGATCAGATGAGTCGTCGTTATGAAGCAGATGTATACGTTGTATTGCGTCGAAAAAACAGGCACTTTGATTATAACTCTACTACCGATCCTTCATTCCCCCCTCCAATAGCTCAGATTGTATGCCTTACGACTCTGGCGTCAGCCGTGCACTTGCTAACTGTCAAAGGAGAGAGTCTATCCCTTGGCTGTAAGGAGGGTTCCACAGCATTTCCAAGGGCAAAAACAAGGCGGGGAAGGAAGCACTACTGAGGCGTCAAACGATGGTGAGGAAGATGACCATGCAGCTGTAGAAACTAGAACGTAGAGAATTTGCATCTTTGTAGTAGCGTTTAATGCAGAACTCTTGATGGTTCACCGATGGCTCAGGCAGGAACCTGCTTCGGCAGAACTCGAGGAACAAGAAATTGAATTTGATAGCGCAAGCGAGCCCTCGCACGACGTAATCGTCTCAAACACGCCAGCTCACGGCCAATTCTGAGTATGACGGATTTGACTTAAGCAGAATCCGGCGTAAGCGACGTTGCACAAGATGCAGTTATCTCAAGCGTAACAGCTTAAGACAAAATTTGAATGCGAGAAACTTCGCGTGCGCAGAGTTCAGCACAAGCACCCCTGCGCACGTTGTAATCGTCCCAAGCGTATCAGCTCAGGATGATATCTGCGTGTGGCGACCGTCTTAAGCAGTCAATCGCATAGGCAAAGCTGCATAAGCGAAACTCCTCTCAGTCAAATCTGCCTAAGGTGAATACTGCTCAAGAAGTTTCGCTTACGCCTATCTAGCTTTTTGCTTATACATTTAAGTCTTGGTCTTATCCCACCTCAACTAATAAGATTGTTACAAAATACGGCACATTCACAGGTGTCACAGGCTTGGATAACGTTTTAAGGTTGTGAGTGTCCATATAGACTTTACTGCATTGTGTTGTGATATGAATGCGCCTACATATCGGCTGATCCGGAGTACGGAGATGTGTTGAGAGCACCGCTACTGCATGTATAGTGATATGTACAGTACTGTACACCGACGGCGGTTCATGCTCGAACACTTCACACGCCACATAAAGAAAGCTAGATACGGTCTCGATCGTATCAGGAGTTGCTTGATCTGGGTGCGGAGGAAGGTGAAGTGGACATACCACAAAACGTTAGACTACTATGTACGTACTCACCCAGACGACCACGAACAACCAGCCGCAAAAGACCAAGGTACCAGTTCTGGCTCTCAGGACCAAGGTGCCAGTTCTGGTTCTCAGGACCAAGTGACATAAATGGCTTTTGGAGTGGACAATACTTTCCAATTGAAGCAGAGCCTCTGAAAGGTATAAAAAGCTGTGCCCCCGTCGCTCAATACTTCTGCTGCTCCCAAACTATAGAACATAACATCAATCATGTCTGTGACAAACCAAGCAACCCCAACAGGTCCTGTCGACCCTGTCAACGCCAAGGCGCCTCCAGGACTTCCTGGGAACCTACCTTCGCCAGTAGCGACCCCGGACGTCGAAGCTGATTGAATTAGAGCCGATCAGGAGAGAAGAGGCTGCATTGAAACAGCTAGAAGAAATCAACACAAAGATTACGACCAACGAGTCTTATCGCGAGTGGCCCACACAGCGCCCGTCGATTGTGGTGTGGTAGGTAAGGAGAGCCGTCAATGAAATTAGCAGGTTGGGATAAAATATAGCAAGAAGATTTCATATTTAACTTTAGAACACTCCAGACCGACCACAAGATGATAAATCAACAAGCTATTGAAATCCGGCACTCGACCCTCGATGCCCATTTCCCTAGGGCAATGACCGCCTGTAAAACTGCAGTAGAACGACACATGAACTTACCGTAAGCGTAAAATGCTCGGTTGCTTGATGCTGGAGCAACAGGGGGCGTCAGGGTCCGACCCGGGAGCGAGAGTAGTGACCATCAACAAGGCTGTAGTAAAGATGAGCAGCTAGGGAGAGACGGGGCCAAGCTCGGTTGTCCATCTGAATTCAGGGCAATTTCTGAATGATGGCTGGGTTGCCGACTCTCTGGAGGCCGATATCCTACTATCGAATTGATCATGAACAGGATGCCATATGGCCATACCAAGTTCGGGAGGTTTCCAGTAGCCGAAAGCGCAATTGCCGTCGCTGAGGCTGCAATAACAGCAACACTGATACCCATGGAATGGATAACCATATGCCGAGGCGCTTGGTTCGATGGTTTCTTGGATGGTACCCTGTAAAGAGTGTAGGCGGTAACCAATACGGTTGCAACTTGAGATGTAAGTGGTATCACATATGCCACTTCGATGGGAATTGAATCTCCACGAACGAGTGAGAAGACGACAATCGAAACGACTTCAACACATTCGAGGGTTGCCGTGCATATCCACCACGCTTCCTGCCCAACTGCCTCCGCGAAGATATAGATAATCGCAGTGACCTAGATCATCATCTCAGATTAACAATGCTGCAACCCAAAGACTTCAACTCACCTGAGTCGTGGCAATTCCCCATAAGGACATTGTAACCAAGAGGTTGTGCACAGATCTCGCAAGAACCCACGGTAGCTTGATCCCTCGACTGTTTTCCAGGGAAAACAGGATCAAGACTGCCAGCTCCAATACGCCCCAAGTTGCCAGCAAGCCTTTCAGGTACTTCTCCCGCCACCACAACGCATTAAACTTGACGCCGATGAAAAGACAGACGTAAAATATCGAAAGGGCGGACAGTAGGTAGGCGTCACCTCTCTGATATTTAGTAAGACCGTCCATGTTGATAGAAACGAATCTGGCAGTAGGGAATATGAATCGCAGCCGGCGTGGAGGCACGATGGTGAAGGGCCACGCCGGGTCCTATTTATGCTTGCAAGTTGCAACCTGAGTCTGCAGCAAGAAAATGGCTCCACTACACCAGACAGCGCGTGATTAATGAAACAAAAGGACCAACACGAAGATGGTTGTGTGCCTCCACTCCCTCTGGGTTGCCAATCTCAGGGGTTGGGGGGATCATGACCGACTGTAAACGAACGCCGCGGTGTCCGGGGACCAGAGCCACGCCCACATGCTCAAGTGGATCAAGTTGCACCTTGAACGCGAGAATCCCTTTGAAGACTTCCAAGATGATACTGCCGAGGTTGTTCTTTGGTTAATTACGGAGTAATGACTGTGGCATTGCTTAATCTTCATGACGGCAGACTAAATACAGTAGGGACTGACAAGCGCCTCCTCGACCGCTGTTTCGTCGTCTCATCCTATTTACGCTGATTCTTACGACCATCCTTCGACGCTTCTTTCTTTGCCTTCTTTTCCTAGAGGAGATTATCCACCCATTGGCCGCAGTTCTCTATTGCAGTAGCCAGGGAATGCCAGTGTCGCAGAAGGTACGCCATGATCTCCGCCGGGCTGAACTCGAACTCCGGTACCTTTGCGGCAAATGCGTCCGCTTGTCTCTCAACTTTTCCATCACAACCTTCCTATTGACTAACCTCTACAACATTACTTTCAGGTTGTCCAAACATAAAGCGGTAGATCTCCTTAGCAGTGCCTTAATTAGCAAGCTAGAACTTAACCTTTAAGTTAACTTAACCAGGCCGGATTAAGGCGTAATCTAATTTTTTGGGATGATTGGTTGTTATGATGAGAACTCAATCTTCCTAGGAAGTAACACCATCGAGGGCGTTCAGGAGGCCTAAAAGAGTTACCCCTCTCTTTCGTGATCTTATGTCTATGTTGCTGTCTGAATCCTTAGGGCTAGAGTCCCTAGAGCATATAGCTCCCGCGGCGTTAATGTCCTCTAATAAGATAATATATCTATCTAGAAGCCTAGTAAACAAGCCCTTTAGTATTTAATCATCCGTACTAGGGATGTTAATAATATAGATATCTATATCTAATTCACTAGTAATTAATAAGCTAAAGCTAGTCTTTCTAGTTCTAGGAGAGCTATATAAGAGATATCCTCATTTATAAGGGATTGAATATTCTAAATACTAGCGTTTAGTTTAAGGGTTAAGAAAATCTCTAAGGTCTCTAATAAAAGGCTCCTTTTTCTTTTTATTAAGAATAACTATTAAAAGAGGCTAAATAGTTATTGCTTTCTCCTTCCTTTAATAATTATTACAGTACCTATAGATAGTTGTCTTATTCTTTAATTCGTTAAGGTATTTAAGTTAATAGTCTTCTAGAAGGCCTTTTAGGATCCTTAAAGATCGCCCTACATAGGTAATAGAGATCTACTCCTCTTAATAGAAGCTAATATCCACCTATATAGTCTAGTAGAAAAGCAAGTTTTTCTTATACTAGAAGCAAAAGGAACCTTCCTAAGGGGCATATTAGAGAGCTTTTTTAGTATGGGTGTTATGGCCTTCATAAGCTTCTTACTTTATCCTAACTTTAGCGAGAAGGGAACGAGCGGTATCATCCAATCTATAGGATGAGATCTAGGTTTGTATCATATCGTACGTTTCATTAGAGTGTTTAATGTAGACCGTCGATACTTGTAGAGGTAAGCCCGGGCCCTATCAATTCATTTCTAAGGACTTACTAAAGTGTTCAATAAACCATAATCTCAATTAAAACACATACGGTTTCAAGAACGCAGCCAATGCAAAAATGCACATCAGACGGGTATAGCCAGTCAAGTTGCCACTGAGGGCCTGGCTGACAGTGCTGGTGATGTTTGTGAAGCCAGGAAGGAATAGATCCAAGACAGACATCTGCTGGAACAGTGCCTCTTGGATGAGAGGAGGGCTAATGTTGCTGAGGAGCGTCATGACGAACAAGTTTAAGAGTGAAGGATCGCAAAGTGGTGAGTCTTTGGAAGTGATGTGTTGAACGGGAGAGAAACAATTGGAACATCGGCATTCTTATTTCTTTCACAGTTCCCTCAATTGATCAGCCGAGATGGAGACAGGCTGTCAAAAGCGCAGATGTGAAGGCAGGCCGCATAAAGAGCGACCAGGCGCGGTATACAGGCAACTATGGAAAGAAAGCGCGGTCATAGTAAGAAGTTCTGCAACAGCCGTCAACCTACAAACCATGCCCGTGAAGGTTGCTATCATGGGTAAATATGGCCAACCACGCGAGATCATCCAATAGGATGTGTTTGCGACACACACGGCGTGATGGGGCTTGAAATGAAAGTCAGATTAAGACAAACTAGGAGAGCGAACTCCATTCCATGTGCTGTCCTACAAGCCAACAACAGTAGAAAGACTGTTAGTACTACAGCGTTCCATCCTTCAACGGTGAATCAGACGCCAATATTGACTCGTCAACATCCCTATTGTCTCTACTTGGTTCTACTAAAGGTCCAAACGTGAACCGAAGCTAACCAATCTTGGCTTATCACAGCTCGAATGAATTGGTGTTGTGCTGTGGATCCTGTGCTGTGGACCCCGTGCTGTGGGCTTCCTATCCTTCCCGCGGCTCAGGAGTCGTACGGTGATGCCATTGGTCAGCGCGGTAAAGCACATTTTGCTGTAGTGGCCTTGTACTGTTGTATCTCTCCTTAGTGAAGCTGACGGGTGTGATCGTCAAGAGGTACTTGGAACCCCGCCTTTTCTAACCTTCCGACATAACCCCGCATCCCTAAACACAACTGTGTCTTGACATCACGCTCGGAAGCCATGGCTCTACCACGCTCTTTTCCATCTGAAGATGCGGAAGCATCCATCCAACGCACTGGGGTGTACACGCTAGACGACCATGTGGTAGGTAGTCGGGTCGAGGAATTCTCCAGAATGCGCTTCCCCACCAAATCACCGCTTGGGCTCGAGTTCATAGCCCAGAACAGCTTTGTTAGAAAGGTCTGGTACGCAGCTTCCCGTCGTCAGACCGTTGGATTAACGACAGACAGGACATACGCCAAGTACTGGAATCAACACTAAGTCGACCTCATTTGGGACTCATTAAAATATACAGCCAAATACTTCCTTCCGATTATGCGTTTCGCCTCCACAACGGATCCCCTGGTGAACCGATCTGCCTCATCGTTTATCTTTTTAGTCCAAACTCAGTTGTTTGCTTCTATGAAGGTTCAGCATCACAAAATATCGAAGACGATCCACCGGTGTCCAAAAAATGGGGTCTTCTCGCAACACCAAAGCTGCTCATGAACAGAGACGGCATCTCCGAGAACGTTGTTGACCTGAAAGGGGGCGGATTGTAAGGATGTCGAAAAGGTCTAGATTGCCACGTTCTAACCATGCATAGGGTTCTTTCAGACAGTCGGCTGCAATTTTCTATTGTTCAAGGCTATACCGTCATGGTTGGATTTCCTACGGAGGCTGAACTTAAGAGTTGGGGGAAAATGGAAATGCCTGACTCTGATACACTCAGGGCCAAGGTAGAAGAGCTGGAGGATGGAGGAATTCACTTGAACTGCGTTTGGCTAACTGCATCCTCTAAATAACAATTCACGCCTGGGATAACGGCACAAGGCCCGCATAAGGCCTAGTCTACTCAAGTCTACTGCTATTATTAACACTTGTGATAACACGAGATCTGGCACCAATGAAAGGCCTTTCTCAACAACGTATACCAAGGGGTGATAGACCAGGATCTTCAGCGACGCCAATGAGTTGCATCGAGCATTGATCTCCGACGTTGATGCTTGTAAAGAAACGAGACTGATAGGCTGTGATATCTTCGGGCGTTGATGGGTGGTGGTTGAGATGACAATAAGTCGCAGCATCATCACCAGTAGAGTTAGTCCGTGTCGGGACCCGCGTACCCATGTCGTTGCTTTGCAGGATGAAGTCTTGCCAGCCTTCATTCGATAAGGTAACGGTAGTGTCACTGCTGGGGACGAAGCTCGGCTCAAAGGTAGAGATCTCCTGCATTGTAACATATTGGTCAGGAGTAGAATAAATCATTGCCCCATCCATAAGGGAGTTGCTGAGTGTTGGGGCTCGTTGAACAATCGCGCCGCCGATCCCTGATAAATCCAGCGAAGAAGTAGAAATCCCTTCGGTTGGGTGTTGATCTGGAAGGTAAATCGATGCCCCATCGATAAGGGAGTTGCTGAGTGTCGGAGCACGCTGACATGGCGCATCGATTGGACACAACTCTGACAGACAAGTAGGATCCATTCTGACGAGTGGCTGATCCCCAGGGTAAGCTGTTCCCCCATCAAGAAGGGAATTACTCAAGGTCGGGGCGCGCTGACTCGTACCGATCGGGATTGCTGCCGGGAAAAGGGTAATCCTTTCGGCCGGAGTCAACTCCTTGACACAAGAAGATGCTGTCTCATTTGTATCGCCGTCGCCGAGCGTCAATGTTGGCAGAGCCGTAGGTAGAGGAGATTGCTTGTAATAGTGATCTGCTGTCCCAAGACCAGTTTCGCTGGCCAAGTTCATCATCGGTGGTATTGTTGAGCGTGAAGAGACAAATCCGGTCGAAGAATTTTGTTTCAACGTTGGCGCAAAGGATGTTGCATCGGTTGAATCAATGCCTAGACACATATATTCCAAGTTAAACGAAATGCGCATCAAGGCTCAGTGGAGCACCCAAGTCACAACGTACCTATGCCTCTCGAAACACGAGGGCTCAATAGAAGACCATCAGCCTGAACTCGTCTTGATGGCTCGATACCCCGTAATTCTTGCTGTGTCTGATTCCTTTTACGCTGCGCATGTCGTAGTTCGTTGTAGGCCTGTCCGGATAAAATCTTCTGTCGCTTGGATACAGTATCGGGTACTTGAAGACCTCTTTTCTTGCCAATGGCACATTCGTCAGGATGCCGAGCGAATTGTGACACTCGGATTAGAGCCCTGGAGCAAAAGGGGCAAAGCTCTTCACATTCAACATCTAAAGATGTTAGTCCAGCCTTGTGGCCAGGTCAGGACAGCAGTACGCATCCTGTAGTGTCGCTGTAGATCCTGATACTCTTTCGCAGAGTAGTTGCAGGAGCAGTCGGGGCAGATTAAGTCTCGGTGATCGTGGGTTCGAATCGATTGTGGAACAGGACGTTCGCGATCTGGCTTCGAATTCACCAAGGCTCTCTCTACAGCGAAGTTGCTTGTATGGGTAGCGTAACGCACGAGGATGTTGAGTACGGATGAGGCGGTGAGATATGGCTACAGGCAATGGTGAGTAAGGCTCATGCGAACGAACTTCAGAGCTGCCAACCTTGGTGCAGAGTTCTTGGACATCGCGTATCAATCGACTCTGCGGACACTTTAGCTAGACTTTCGTGGTTTCTTCGGCGTCACCTCACTTGTTCATCTTGAACATGATGTTGTAATGTTTGGATGTCATTGAAACACCTGGCGCAAACGTGGCACATGAAATCCATCGTTGTCCCATGGAAAAAAGAGTACGTTGACAGAGGCAAAAGTCAATGAGGGGGAAAATGGATGATTCCCACTAGTATGACGATTCCCAGTCGTATCACGCGTCGCCACCTGAGTTGGGCGTCAAGATCACTCCACTTGGGGCGAAAATGCCGCGCTCTCCAAATATTTATTACCCGTGATTCTGCCATTCACAAACTAACCACTTCAGAGAAACCTCCCCCCTACAAACCCAACCATTCGCAAACAGCACAATCCGAGACGAGGTAGAAGATCTCTTCCCGCTTCCTGTTGGTACTGACTGACATCTGAATAGGGCTTAGTCCCACGAGTAACTCGCAAAGTGCAAAAATGTCGGATAAATGTACGCTTTGCGGGGGCGATCCCCCGGGTCCATACAACTGCGGTCTCTGCGGTGCTTCTCCATCCCAAAAATGACAAAAGGCAAGGAGGGTTACAAGACTGTCTAGTTAACATGGCACGAAAGCGAATGGCACTGGAGGAAAGTAGTTCAAATTGAAGACATTCACGCGAGCTGGTTCGCCAAAACACCTAACCAAGACCGCAATCTTGGCAGGGCCTACAGCGAGGCCCACAGCACAGACCCCACAGCACAGACTCCACAGCACAGACTCCACAGCACAGACTCCACAGCGCAGACTCCACAGTACGAAGTCATGCATTTGTCTTATTGGCCGTTGCGCAGGATTGCATACAGGGGCTGAGAGCAAGGACTCCTACCGAAAGTTGATGGGATGATGGAGGCGCCTAGCGTTCCAGCATCCCACGGGTCCGGAGTACTTGAGTACCGTCTTTGAGTCACATCCGCAAGTTGATGCGGGATTATTGAAATGGTACCGAACAGCCTAGTGTGCATCTTTCACCATGGTGCAACCCCAGGAGCCACGTCGTATGACCATCAACGCGCAATGCGGGGTTCACGATTTAGGCGGCCACCCATCCAGTTCAGCGTGATGAAAGAGTGCAAGGATAACAGAGCGGTGCTAATGAATATAACTTTGCTGTTTGCCCCCTTTCCTGGCTGTAACTCAATACGAGAACATTCAACTCAACGGTTTTTTAACCCGACATTCTACCGACGGCTACTTACACACACATCATCCCCGCTCCCATAAAGGCCATTTTCTCACACAATGGCACCTTCCACTCTAGCCCAGCCACTCGACATAGTCGCTACCGTGCGGGTCTCGCTCGTTAACACGGTCAACTGTTCCAAGTGCGGGTATAATAACGTATCCGGATCGAAATACTACTTGGGTACCCTATCCGGGGGTGGTACCTATGGATAGGAGCTGCCCTAGGTTGTCTAAAATGGCTGTTTATAGTGTAGTCGTGAGTTCTTTGTTCGACTATGAGAGGAAGATTTGCTAGCTAATAGTAGGTTATCTATAGAATAAGCGATAACAGCTGGATAATTTAACCTTTTTTTATATTCTGTTTCTAGTTAAATGCTATTATAAGGATGTATTTAGTTATTAAAGATCTAAGGGTGCTTTATTGGTTTATACTTACTTAGGATTTATTTGCTTTCTACTATATAGAATATTGCTAGTATATCTTATTTACTTTATACTATAAACTCTTTTATAATATTAGTAAAGCCTACCTTTCCTATATAAAGTATTACCCTCCTTCTCTAATCTAATTTATTACTGCTAGAAAGGTTTATTCTACTAGAAATATAGAACTTTATCCTAATCCATTCTATAGGTATAAATCCAGCTATTTCCTAATTAATAATACTAATAGAACTATTAGTTAGGTCTACTAGGATATTAAATAGGCTAAGGTTATAGTAATAGAATATAAGAGTTAAGTAGTCTATACTAAGCCCTAAGTAGGTCTTATATAGAGTCCGCGGACTATAGTCTACCTTTTGCCTATATAGATATTATTCTAAGAGAGTATCTCTATCTATACTACTAATGCTATTCCTATTAGCAAGGACTGCTAGTTTTCTATAGATATTAATAATCCTCTCCATATAGTATTATCTTATAGGCTTATCTAAGGTTACCTATAAGCTATCGATAGTTTCTTTAGGGATCTAGCTTAGTATAATATAGTAATAGCTATTATATTTAGTATAGTAGAAAACATTAGGAATAATAAAGCTCTAAGTCTATTAGTAGAGCTATACTAGCATAATATACTCTCTTATTATATCTAGAATATCTAGAATCCTAACTTTATAGAAGGCATTGCTAATACTAAAGATAGCAGAGACCCCTCTAGTATCGTATACTAACTTAATATTGCTCATATCTAATAGAGGTCAACTCTCCGGTAGTGGAAGTGGTGCGTCAGAGATCGAGTAACCTCCGCTATTTATGTCTCCCTAGGTACAGTCTGAAAGAGAAGCGCGTGAGAGCAGGATTTTATTCCCAATAAGCTAGGAATTATTGTCTATTTCCCGGATTGACTCTCTGACTGGACGATCGGCCATTGGGAAGGATTGATCCTGACTGATCTATTGTGGACGCTCGTTTAGCAGAAGGTTGCCTAGACTTTAAAGTCAATCATGTGCTCGACCATGGTTATTTTCATCGCTTCGGTGGTGTTTCCACGGACCTTTCGGGGGATTTCGCTGGCCGTATCGTCAATCGCAGCAATACGGACAAGGTTTGGAAATAATGATAACGCACTTCCGTGTGTGCCTTCAGCTTCGTCTCAGGTGCTCGCAAAGTGGCTTCGGGTACTGGAGGACTTGAAGTGAAGGTTGGGATTAAGGGAGAAGCAGAAGTACTGCCTGGCTTGTGTTTAAATGCCCCGGCTCGGATTCGGCCGCACTTTTCTGCGGCTGATGGGAGGTTCCGAAAGTTAATCCGAGGAACCCGACCTTTATCGTGCATCCACAAGTCAAGGCTCAATGTCGTCGGTACGCACCTTTGGATAGAAGGGGTGAATCTGTGGTGTTTCGAAGCAGTGAGAAGGCGATACGGTAACTTATAGATAGAAGGTTCATGGGTAAATACAAAACCAGTGCCGTATGAGGTAGCCCATTGTTTCACAGATCTTGAACTGTGTAGGTAAGGTGACAAATTAGCGGGGTTGGCGACGCGTCTCGACGCGTTCGTAATGTCGACAGAGCAACACGTGATGCCTTTTTCCACGACGACTCTTCCACCAGGGCGAAATCCAAATCAATTGGAGCTTAGCCGGACGTGGCTTGAACCCTTGGGACAGAGAGGCACAGTATGTGGCGTAACTGTGGCTGTGTCGTAACATCCATAAATGACGCGTGGGTAGCTGCTTCGTTGCCCCGATGTTTTCCTAAGTTTTGTTTGGCTAAAGCTTCAAAACAAACTACTTGTTCACAGCCATATTCGCCTTTCCGCTCATATTCAACCGCCTCTATGGAAGACCTTGACATTGAGCAGCTGCGGGAGCAGCTTCGGAAAGAAAGGCGTCTACGCGAAGAAGCCGAAGAGCGTGCGGTCGCTTCGCAACCACTGCCACTCCACCAATATCTTGAAACATGCCATTCGCTCAGCCTTGCTATCGAAGTGGTAACCGACCGTTCTTTGACGACACAAGGGGACACGACGAATCCGACCGGCCGAATATATCCTCGACGAATCATCCCGTGGACGACATTCGCAAGGGAACAAGAAAAAGTCTGGAATCAGCTCTCCTTCAGTCCCTCGTTTTCTTCCTAAACCACTTTTCCATCCCAACACCAGCTGGATTATGTGAGATCCCTGCTTCGCCCGGTTAGCAGTGAGATTGGACTTCGAAACGGCGAGCGAGACGTTGTGGAAAACGCAGTTTAGAAGCTGGTGGACGTGACGTACAACGATTCGTCGCTGAGGAGTCATCTCGGCCTCGATGGAACGGTGACGTTTGAAAGCCACACGAATCTCGGTATTGCCGAAGACTCCCTCTCCAAATCCATGGAGCAAGTGTCTATTGGCTCCAGGCCACCCGAGCGAACAACTCGGCGTCGAAAGGCGCGGGGGAAGGGCAACCGAGCGGATCAGTTCTGCATCTACCGGACCTCTGACGAACGAAATATCCCTACGGTCGCGATCAAGTATAAGGCACCATATAAGTTAAGACGTAGCGAGATCGTCATAGGGCTGGTCTTAGAGATCTAACCGGATCATAATATGATCAACCAGGAGGGTAAGGGATTTACATTCACAGCGAGGCAACTTACCACTACCATTATAACTTAGCTCTTCTCCTACATAATAGGTAAAGGCATCCAGTATAGGTATGTATGCACTAGAGAGGTATATATTTTCCTCCACATTCCGGACGACCCTTCCTACGTTTACTACTCTATCTATATGCTAAGCCTAGATGTTTAGGATAATGATAAGACTTAACTCTATTATATAGCTATTATATAAGCCTTTACCTTTATGCTTTAGGCTATCTAATCGCTACTACTAGGTTAAGCCTAGTATAATACTACTAAAAATCTTAATATATAGTCTGTAGAGTATAAGGATATATTAAGGAGCATTCTAGCAATAGATCGGAAGCCGCGATGCGAAACTCCTTATAAACCGCAATGCTAGAAAGGGTTTATACGCTCTCCCATCCGGACACGCTCCCGATGCTTGCCACCTAAGGACGGGACACAGCAGCCAAGCGGTGACGATAGTGATAACAATGAAGACGAGAGCCCTTCCCCAACGCCAAACCCAGCCGTT
This sequence comes from Neonectria punicea, assembly GCA_037954315.1. Lineage (NCBI taxonomy): Eukaryota > Fungi > Ascomycota > Sordariomycetes > Hypocreales > Nectriaceae > Neonectria > Neonectria punicea. The sequence continues at coordinate 33,652 of JAZAVJ010000301.1, read as the reverse complement.
AGTCACGGACGTGCCTTGGTCATATTAAAAGACATCGGGTCCAGCGAGATGCAAGAGCAGGGTGGAAGAGCAGCCTTACAAGAGGGCACTAACATATAACTAAACATCCAAGACTAGCCATACTACACACATGAGTGTCTTCATGGGCTAGCGTTCAGCAGCCCAATGGATAAGAAATGTCCCAACTTCACGGATTATAGCAATATGCATATCAACCAACGCGAGTTTCTTCATTTAACACAGGATCAACTAGCAGTTGATCGTGGAAAGGATGCTAATTATGTGCCGCTCTACCTATTAGGATCATATGGATCCCTCTTCAAATTCCGCCTATCGCCGCATAGCTACACGCTTATAGCGAAAGGCATAGAGGCTATAGATACTAAGCATCTACACTATAAAAACCAGATATATAATCATCTTCATAACCTATAAGGGGAGTATATTCTAGTCTGCCTCGGTCTCGTTAGCCTTATCAAGCTATACTATTATGATAGCAGTATGTATGAGTACTTCATGTTCCTCAGTTATGGCGGGCGACCAGTCTTGAAAGAACTAGGAGAGGTCAACACAGGTGTCACTAACGAGATTCTCACCGCGCTCGGGCGATTGCATCAGCACCGAGTTCTCCACTGCGACGCAGAGCTACGCAACATGCTCTACGATAAACGCACTGGTAGATGTATGATCGTGGACTTGATGCTAGCGGAGTTCCATGCCCAACAACCTCTCGGGCCCATCAACGTCAATGGTCGAAATCGGAAGAGGAAATGGGCGCCAAGGAAGCATAAGAAGGACGTTTTTGCTGTTGAGGCGCAATCTTTGCGGGCGAGTTTGTCATAGTTGTGCGGGGTCTAGGATGCACCCCGCCACGATCTTGATTGCGAATGTCAATTGACAGCGAATGGAAACCTGTGAAGCACATGATGACTGGTAAATCTCCAGACGTCTATGTAGTTAGCGAAGGACTTTCAAGGGGCGTGAGCAGACGATTACGTCCGTGCGCAACGGCGCCTGCGCTGGACTCTGCGTAAGCCAAATCCATCACACTCAGACTTGGCCCTGAGCTAGTTTGCTTAAGACGACTGCATCGTGCGAGGGCCCGCTTGCGCTCTGAGGCTGAAAGTGGACAAAATGCTTGCCAGGCTTACTGTCCACTTTTATGGGTACATTTGGGTGTCCATAATCGAGCAGAGCCCAAAAATGGCCCAGTGTGAAGAGGAACAAAACTAAACGCAAGGACACCTCGGCCTTTGCAATTGCTGGTGGCCGAAAATGGAACCTTTCACAAACAGTGGTCATCGTGCTGTGGTCATTGAATCTCATGTAGTTCTCGAGCCCCTCTTTGGATCCATGGAGGAGCCGAAAATGGCCACTGTCGTATCGCTGTCTGTGCAAAGTATTTAAACACCTTTTCTTGTGCATGTTCTTCCTTTCCGAAGTACCAGGCTTCTTCTAGGGAAATCCCAGCCAACAAGCTGATGACCAGATCGACAGCGAGCCTTCAACGTTCAATCTTGCGCCGCCAGCCAATCAGACTTGCGAAACTCAACCATCAAGTGGTGAGGCCACCTGTTAGTGGTGTCCAGGATTGGTCCCATCCTCAACCTCAAAAATCTGAAATTGCGAAATTATAAATCAAAAAACAAGATTCAGTTTCCAAAAGATTTGAAAAACTATATATTCGGCCAGGATCGAACTCTGCCCTCCAGTAAATTGCAGTGTAACACTCTTCTCGTAAGGCAATCGAAGTATGGCTGCCACTTCCCACCCTCCGTCACCCTCGCCAAAAAGGCGAGACCGGACAAACGAGAATTTTACTCGAGCGATGTTGCGATTGATGAAAAGATGCAATGGGATGAGCCGCCAATATGGGGCAGATGTCTACATTGTGCTTCGCCGAAAACATCGGCACTATGATTACAAATCTACTGACGATCCAGTATTCCCGACTCCCATTGCTGAGATTGTACGTCTAACGAACTTGGGTGCTTTCGCATGCTGACCACCATGACAGGAGAAAGCTTATCCATTGGCTATAAGGAAGACTCCGATGGATTTCAAGGAGCAAAGGCTTAGCGTCGAGGCGGAGACTGGTGTCTCGACTGGGGTCAGTTGAACGAGTTGCCATAGAGTTAGCAAAGACAGTAAATTGTGCTTTGAACTGCAGTTTAAACAGCATTCCACGAAGTTAAACTGTATGTATAAACCAAACAATGCATTCTTCAGTCACGGAGAGGCTTGAGGTGCACCCATAGATCAAACGTGAAATTCCCTAAACCACGTACTTCGCCAATCAGCCAAATCACAACGGCTACCTACGGTGTTAGATTCGATAAGCCGAGCCAACCGCAGGCATTTTTAGGACCGGAAGAGGCCTCCAGGTCGTTGAGTAATGGGCGCTCTCTTTTATGACAATTGATTGGGTGGGTAAATGCAGCGTACCTCTTGGAACCAGTTTCTGACTTACAGGTGATACATTCAGAGAGAACCGTATCTCAAGCAACAACCACAACCCAAGAACCAGAACAACGCGCGTCAGGGAGTTTGGCACTCCTTTCAACGAGGGGTGTCTCTAGGAATGTAACCGCCGACCCATTTCGCCAAATGATGATCTAGCTGAGAAACCAGGGGGTTTGAACCTCAAACCAATAAGGCCGAGCCGTGGTGACATAAGGGTCCCATACTAATCCGTATGCTATTTTTGCCAGCCAACCATTTAGCCCCTTCGTAGAACAAACCCTGCACTATGGTTGCCGCGCGCCTCCTGGGAACGTCCAATCAGATCGTCGAAAGGGAATCGCGGCAAGCCGCTATCAGTGAGTGGTTGGGTACGCGCTGTCCGGATCATGTGAACATGCGTCTCAATTCTATACATTATTTTCTAGAAAACGTTTCGTGAATGCCACAGGCTGCGGCGCTTAGTAGCGTGGCAAATCAACTTGCGATTGCACAATGGCCCGGCTGTGGGTTCACCAATCAAACGAAGCGGTTAAGCGCACAGCAAGCTACGCGTTGGACCCTGAGCTCGTCATTGCTTGGCGATGGATGGGAGACAGGATGCCTGGAAATGACCGACGGTCGTGATAGATAGGTATGAGGGAGGCCTCCCGGTTGATCCTCGGGTCATGTACCATTGATGCTCTGCATGATTAGGAGATGTGTGGCCTGTGAACTTGTTCCTTTCCCGTAATACTTATCCATAGGGCTGCTGGCAAACTCAGTAATAGCACTCCATCTGGCTAAAAGCAGGTGGGTACCAAGGTTGCCAGCAGATTGCTAGCAACTTGAGAACAACACTGAAACCAGATCTTTGCTAGGTTGCTGGCAACTCCAAGAACACTGAAACCAGATTTCTTACTGGGTTGCTGGCAACTGAGATTGCTAGCAACCTGCGAAAACACTGAAACCAGATCTTTGCTAGGTTGCTGGCAACTCCAAGAACACTGAAACCAGATTTCTTACTGGGTTGCTGGCACTGAGATTGCCAGCAACCTACAATAACACTTGGACCGGGGTTTACAGTCATTTCCTATTGGCTATCGTCGTGATCCTACCACAAGCTCGGGCGTATTTCTAAACTATGATTGGTTGCGGGGGAGAAGGGGTCTAGGTCTACAAAATCAGCCGTTTGTTAATGGCATTGCTGATTCTAGTTCCTGTTCTCAAAGAATGCTATTCGAGTCGCGCGACTAGTAGGGCGCACGGTACGTACTGTTTCGATCTGGCCAATCATAAGCCGGAGCCCGCTACTTAAGCTGTTCAGGTCCATTCATAAAAGGATCGAAAGATGGCCGCTTACCCCCCTTTATTTTCGTCCACATCTTCTTCGCTCATCCATCATGGTCCAGGCGCGAGAGTTTCTGGGCATCGTCCAGGTTCCGCTCTCACATCTCCAATTCAAGGAAGACCTTGGAGAGCGGCTGTACGACGATGACCATAAAACATTCCTTAAAGAACTCTTCGCCCAGACTACAGTTGCTTAGGGAATTGCAAGAACTGGATTAACGGCTATGTGGACAATTCGGACGTCGAGCCGATTCTATATCAGCTCGAACTATCCCTACAAGGTCTCCAGTGCGTCAATCAGGATAATGATTTTCCCTCTCTCGAATGTCCATTGGTGTGGTACACGCAGGGCCGCCATCGGATTGAGGCGGCGAAGGCTGTGGATCCCTCAATGCAGTGGATAGTCAGGTTGTTCTCAACGGACCTCCCAAATCTTCCAGCAAATGAGGTAGTGAAGAAAGAAAATGAAGAATACCTTCACGAGAAGCCATTCTCGGATGCACAGACGTATACGAAGCTACGCGAATATAAGGCAAAAAAGTGTGACTTTTTAAGGTGGAAAGCCAGACTGAGGAAGTATAAGCAGAAAGCATTTGCCGCGATTAGCCAGCGACCGAGTATCGTTGCAGCTCTGGACGGACTAGTGGAATTTCAAGCCGTTTTGGAAGGTCTCCAACTCGGTAACTACCCTAAATACTTTTCACTTCACCTAGATCCGGAGGCTTCTGCAGGCTTGCATCGAGTCGTCGAGGAGTGGCTCACAATAACATGCGGAGACCGTGCCACGATGCACTGTCTCGATCCTGAGACCCTAAAGGCTCTTGAGGGCCGCGCCCCGACCGTGAGCCAGTCCGACCGCAACATCATTAAAAGTGCTTTCCAGTCTGGTTGCATTTTTAAAGAGATACGCAATCCTCAAAGGCGGGCTTGGCTGGAACATAAGGTTTGTCAGACGCCCGGAATGATTCCTAGCCTTCGGTCGTTTCACGCCAACATGGGGTTTTTGAGCATTGCCGCCCAAATCATATGGGATTACCTGATGTCGGACGATGTCAAAACCCTCGCCAGGATTGAGAAACTAACTCTTTCCTCGGCATTGAAGATATTTTGGGTTGGGCCACCGCCCTACGTGGAAGTAGGTGAAGGTGACTTTCGGCCCGTCAAGGGCCTGGCCTCCTTTGACCTTGCCTATAGCCAACTCATCCTGTCTGCACTTCGCCAATTTCCTCACCTGTCCCGCGAGAGGCCGAAGGTAGAAAGTCGGAAGGAGCCTGTTTTGTCCTTGGACCCTGCGTGTGTATCCCTTTTTCAACGCAGGGCCAGTCTGCTTGGTTTTCGAAATCCAAAAATTGATCAGGGTGCCTCTGTCGGTACGCCGTCATTTGTGTCACGTTCTTCAAATGCTTCTGGGGAAGATCTTTTTGCAGATCAGATTAACGAGCAGTGCCTGTATTCCAAAGTGGAGCGCCGATGGGGCAGGCCATACTCGCGCGCTTTTCGCATCGTCCAGAGAATTGCGTTTCTTCCACAACTCTATGAATGCGATACATCATCGACGGAGATCACCGTCCAATTCGTTCTTAGAGAGTTTCTAAACACGTTTTTCAAGCCATGCGACTTTGAGATCGACTACTCTCGTCCTGGGATCAATATTAACGACGGTCGCGAAAACTTTTACAGGCCCCATGCAATCCATATAACCGGTGAAGCACTCACTACGATCGGTGAAGAATTGCCTGCGAACACTCCAGTCGAAGACAGTTGCAGGATGGATGTCGACACTCCGCACATGCAGTCCATGCCGGAGCTACGGCTTGATCTTGCCTTACAAGCTGCAAGCGACACCGTCATTGACCATGTTGATGTGACATCGGGCCACAATCATCCTTCCGAGGCGCTGTCAATCCGGGCCGGCAATCTTTCTAGCCAAGGTATTGCTCGGACTAATCATGTCCATGCGCACAATAATGCATCAGTCGTTTCTCTGTCCAACAACCCCGAGACACTTGGTCATCCAGAAATATTTACAGCGTCTCATCGCGAAACCCCAGCACTACACGATGACCGAATGTCCTGGGACAGAATAAGTCGTGCTCCAAGTCCCTCTCCAAGCCCATCAATACCTACTGCGACATCATCCAACTCTAATGCTACAATGAGCAAGAGAACCTTGGTGGATCGTGACTCTTTTTCACAACGCAGCTCGCGCCCTCGGTCCACCATCCCAACTCCACCACCACCGGTGTCATATCGGCCGCGTTCAACCAGGGTATCAAAGAACGGCCAGAGCTGCCAATCGTCATCACGACCAAGAAACCTAACCGGGCAGAAGCATAGGCTTCGCCGTTCACAGTATACACAGTTGCAGCTCAACAGAAAGGTGGGCGATTCAAGGACGCTAACACAGCAAGGAGATGCTTCTTGGGTTTTTACAAATCGTCCAATTTCGGTGTCAACGACTAGTTTGGGTCCTCGGTCTATATTATCGACACCGAAGGGCGTTTTGTCACCCTCCGTGCAATTGCCGGCACCAGATGGCATCTTTGAAGGAGAGTTAGTCGCGCGGAAGAGAAGACGGTCGTCATTGGATCAGCCCTCATGGTCTGACGGTTCTTCGCGGGTTCGCTCCACTGTGGCTACCCCGCCATACTACTCTGAGGTCCCTTCGCCAGCTGTATCCATGACTTATATCCAGAGACATCCAGACATATCTGCTATCAGCCTATCGCAAGCCGACAGTCAAGGCACACATCGAAAGTATGTCAGTAATGCATCTTCATAAGTACGTCAACTGTCATCTGCACCAAGCCTTTCTATCCCGCCCCGGTCAACATGCCCAACCCCTCCATTACATGGATCGCCAAACAATATGCCCACATCTTCGCAAAGAATGCCAAAGGGTTTTGAGCGTGATCGGCCATCGTCAGATTGGCAGGGCTTTGACGATAGTAGTGATGATATGGTTTCCATTAGTTTTTAGCCCTATACGTAGTTACTATATGGCGTTTTGATCTAAGATATCACAGTGAAGCGGCAGTTGTATGCATTGTATCTAGTATTGAGAACATCTATGCGTGCACTATTCTCTTATTTCTTAGGACTGAAGGAAGCCATAGGACAACTTGTTACGACCTCGAGTAGCCTTGCAGCTGTCTGGGAACACTGCGATGACCTGGATGCTTGAAGGTAGTGGCCAGGACATGCTACAGGACAGTGGAGCTAGGCGATCGGAAGAGTTACGGCTGGAAGAAGGCGTTAACCAGGTGAATGGGCGCACGTAGATTCTAGCATTTGCGGATACACATCAAGCTTAGTTCCCTAGAACAGATTGGCCTCAACAGATCCTTAAGTGTGAAAGCCCGCGCACACGCTTACGTGTGGTGCCGACTCGAAAAGGTTCACGATCCCCCCGAAAACATTCCACAAAACTATGGATGTCCCAGGAACGAGTCAACTTCTGTGCGCTTGCGCAGGAGTGTCCCAACACCGCAAGTGTCTCAAGACCGGGCCTGTCCCCCGTGATCCCCCGTGATTGTCCCAGGACCGAGCCTGGGTTTGTTCGCCTGCGCAGGAGATTTAGCTGGCAGGGCGAGAGCATTGCAAAATTTGATGCAATCCTAGCGGACTAGCTATGGTCCTGGGACAGCTCCGGTCCTGGGACAGCTGTGGTCCTGGGACATCTCCGGTCCTGGGACATCTCCGGTCCTAGGACAGCCCAGGTCCTGGGACATATTTGGACGATGGCAAGAAGTGGACGAAAAGACGGGGCAAGCATGGGGAGCCAATAGGTTCACGGGTACCCGTGAATCTATTAATTCCACGGGTCCCGTGAAAATGACTAAGCACAGTACATCTTCTCACTTTATCCGCCTTAATATAATATTAACACTATCTTGCATAGACGCGGCCGCGTTATTACCGCTTGCCTCGCCAGACGCGTTCGACACAGTATGAACGACGAACGTCCTATTTCAATGCAAGCCGCTATGTCGTTTTCTCGCAATTGCTTTCCTCTAGAGCAGGATTATAAGTCACGCGATTTATTATACAAGGCGACTAGAGTCTTGAGAAAAGCGGCAGACAAATAATTGCGTATATTTTTAACCGATTATATCGCCCAATCGCGCTAAAAAAAAAAAGTCAGCGGGAAACAAGGACTTACGGAACTTGCTGCAGATTTTCAGCCCTGGCAAAGACATTTGGAAGAGAGTGGACGAAGACAGCACTGTACAAGAGGTTCTTCATTCAAACGAAGGCAAGACTGAGCATTCTGTCATATTTCAGCCAGAATATGACGAGATTCTCCAACTTGTCATATCGATACCGGACGGCGTCATGAGGCAGACAGTACAAAGTGGACTGTGCTTAGTCATTTCACGGGACCCGTGGAATTAATAGATTCACGGGTACCCGTGAACCTATTGGCTCCCGCAAGCATGGCTGGGCTTACATAATCATGAAGCGGCCATTACGGAATCGTTCGGTAGGATACTTGGAGTACATAAGAGATACATTCCAGCGGCCAAAAGTGGACGAAATGCTTACAGCGTAAGGCTCACTGTCAGTTTCTGTTGGGTATACTGAGATATCAATAAGTAAGCAGAGAGCCCAAAAACGGGCCAGCAGCCTCGTCACACCATGGAAGGAAGCTAGTGTGTTCGCGCAGCTCAGAACAGCAGAGCGAGACTATACTCATACAGTACCTCTTCCACATCAAAGCAGCACCATCGGACCAGCATGATTGTGGACAAGCGAGAGAGACGGTTGAACACTTCCTCTTTCGCTGCCGAAAGTGGACAGCATACCGTCTAGAGATGCTTCAATGCACCGACACCCAGAGAAGCAACATCTCTTTCTACCTCGGAGGAATGAGTATCACTGCGGTCAATTACCCTATATCGTCGGCCTCCGGATGTCGGTAAAGCGGGTGATTTTTCCTGGTCCTGAGGGAAAAAAAATTTAAATAAAAAAACTAAAAGGTGGCCATCATATTTTAGGATAGATTATGCGCACAACTTCCGTTGATGTGAGCCGCACTTAAATGTGGCTGAAGATGCGTTGGATGGTGGGATCAGAGGACAAGGAGTTGTCACGGAGTGGAGGCAAAATGCGCCACTTGCTAATTGGTAGTAGCTTATCGATTCACCCGATTCGGGCCAGGTTGGCCGGTCAAATGCTCACCAGGCAAGGCATATTAAATTAAGGCAATTGATAGGGACGCCGCACCATTTTGATAGGGACGCCGCATCCTTAGGGGTGCCGCGCTTTTAGCGCTTCTCATTGGTCTAACTACATCTGTTAGTGCACACGGTACATACCAGAATTCTGCCGCATTCTTGCCAGCCAGCCACCAAAAATTCGACTTACCGTCAATTCGCTGCTCCGAGGAGTACAATACACCTCGCAGCTTTATAATGCCTTCACCGAATATGAATGCCGCCAATATAAGTCGACACAGAAGTCCAATTAGCCCGAGCGGTCGCTCTAGTCAAACATAATCGCGGCCTTTGGCCAGCAACTCGCACCAGTCGTCAAACAGTTCAATCGCCGGCCTCGAAGTACGTCAATATGGTACGGAAGGTATGGGCGGTATCTCTGCAGGATGGCTTGATCGGCATTTTTCCTCCCTGTCTGGACCTTACGATTCGATCGGCAAAATTATACCAGTGGCCGTAGTCGCTAAGCCATTTGCCCCCATTCTATCTGTGATGGACCTTGTTATTCATACGGAACACACCAATGTGGCAATGGCGGTGGTATCAACTGTCTAATGCCATTGGCCAATTGGTTGGCTGTTAAGGCGTGGTGAAGCGGACTGGCTTCACCGCCTTCCGGGGGGCCAAAAAAGTTTTTGGACCAATGAGAAGCGCTAAAAGCGCGGCACCCCTAAGGATGCGGCGTCCATATCAAAATTTGTGCTAGCAGGCACGGTGCCAGAGCCCGAAATCACCGAGCCAATCTCTCCTCCTCCTAAAGATTCGATCGATATGTATCACGTCTTCAGGGTCCTCAAGCGGGCTGCGCCGCCCCAGGCCAAGAAGGACTACTGATGCGTGTTGTTTAAATGTTGGATGGCTGTTCAGCTGCGAATAGAGAAGATGAGTCGTCCCAGGCTCTGCATGCAGAGCAAACAGCCTTGCGCACGATGAGTGGCTGTGCGGAGAGGGATATATGGCGACGCCCCTTCCACCTCAGCTCAAACCCATCGCACCCATCACATCCACCATATCCATCATATCCACCATTGCCATGGAGCCTGTTAGCTTCACCGTCGGGGTCATTGGGCTTGCGGGCCTCTTCAGCTCCTGCCTAGAGGCAGTGGATAAGGTGCAGAGCTACCGATCATTCGAGCCCGACTCGCACGTACTTGACACCAGGTTCAAGGCTGCCAAGGTCCGCCTCGAGAAATGGGGTCGGCGTGTAGGGTTCAGCGAAAAGGCGCTGTCGGAACATCATCAACCTGCTCTCGACGACCGCGATATATCTGCGGCGGTACGAGATATTTTCCAGATCATTAGTACCCTCTGTGGTGCGAGCGACGCGTCTGTATCCCGTTCCAGCCGGGCCGCGACACCAGGTGATGACATTTCGTTGGGCTCGCTCCGGCCCCGGCCTCACGGCGCGAGGCGACGGAAGCTAACTTGGGCGCTCTGGGGAAAGACAGAACGCACAGACCAGGTTGAGCTGTTGGAAAAGCTGGTGCAACAACTGCACAACTTGGTACCCGTCGATGCAGTGCAGGGTACGCAGCCGGTACACGAACTGGCCACCAGGCGCACCGACAAGCTCGCGTCTGGGCTAGGTGCGTATCTGAACGCTGCCTCGATGCTCGTCGTCTAACCGAGATCAGGAACTTCCCCAGACCATGCTTGGCCCGCTGAGCTGAAGCGGATCCTCGCCAAGATCGAAGAGGCGAGCGAAGGTAAGGCGTCATCCCGAGTTTCTAGTGTCAAGCTAACGGAGCGAAGCCGAGACGCGACGGGAAGTCCACTCCTGGCTCGGTCGCTGGTCCCCAGACGAACGCTACGATGACTCTGTCCAGAAGAGACTCGTCGGCACCTGTGATTGGATCTTCCACCGGCCCGCATTCCAGAACTGGGTCAACCAAGAATTCTCTGCAGGCGCAAAGCTGCTGTGGATCAACGGACCCGCGGGCTTCGGCAAGACGATTCTCTGCGCGCACGTCGTCGAGCACCTCTCGTCCGCCCTTGAGGCACCCGTCGCCCATTTCTTCTTCTCATCCGACCTCGAGAGCCGCGAAGACCCTTTCGTGGCCGTACGATCATGGATTTCCCAGGTCGCATCGCAGCACAAGGGCGCGTTCGAGTACGTCCGCCAGAAATGGGAGGCTGATTCGGACCCTGTCGCGACCCGTGCGAATGCCGTCATGCTCTTCACATAGCTCCTCCATGCTGTTCCCGGCTGTACATTCGTTGTCGACGGTCTAGACGAATGCACCCACTTGGACAACAGCAACACGTCAGTCACCAGATTCCTCCACACTGTTACGGACGCGGTGGTTAGGACGAACACTCACGTTCTCCTGGTCAGTCGCGCCAAGCCAAAGATCCGACACGTCATCACAGACGACACGCTCAAAAGCTTTGCCGAGTACGAGATTTCACCCGACGACATACGATCCGACACGGCCACCTATTCCAGAGACATTGTCGACAGAAAACTATCCAACAAGAGCGATGATTTGCGATCGATCCTCTCCGAAGCAATGACCGATCAATGCAAAGGCCAGTTCCTTTGGCTGAAGATGCAGGAGAAATCTTTAGGGAGATGGATGAACAAGAAACAGCTCCAGCACACCATCAAGGAAACTCCGGCTGAGCTAGACCGATTATACGACCGAAGCTGGCAGAGAATCATCCAGTCCCGAGAGTGGGAGAGGCAACGCATCTACGCCCTGTTGCGCTGGGCGGCATTCGCACTACGGCCCCTGACAGTCTGCGAGGTCACCGAAGCTGTCCTTATCGATGAATCTGAAGACCTGCCCATCGAAGGTCTTCCTGACGCTGTGGATGACGACTACATCGATAGCGGAATAGTCGGTCTTTGTGGGCCTCTCCTGGAGGTCAGGAGCCAGGACTCGGACACCTCCGCTGGCCTACGAACGGTGCACCTGACGCACTTTTCCGTCAAGCAGTACCTGCTGTGTAATCTCCCCACGCCTGGCTGGATCCGAGAGAACGAGCGCTTGCGTGATGAATACCAAAATACCTTCCTCGCCAAGGCCTGTCTTCACTACATCAACTTCCTGCGAGTCTGGCAAGAGGGCTCAGATCACTCACCCTGTCTCGGCATGACATTCTACGACTACGCAGCAGCGTCTTGGCATCACCATATCAAGTCCGGCTTGCGCACCGATGGGGACATATTGGCGCTTGCCGTCCGATTCCTTGATAGAAGCAATCACGCCTGGAATGCTTGGAGGACATGGTTCGATAAACAGAATGCTGAGCTTCAGAAACTTGGGACTGAATCCACCTCACCTGGCCCGCTCTATTACGCAGTGGAGCTGGAGTTAGCAGCTGTGGCGAGTGCTTTGATAAAAGAACAGAGTTGTGACGTGAATGAAAGAAGCGACCTCGGAAGATCAGCCCTCGAAGTTGCATGCGCAAAGGGAAGGACCGAGGTTGTGAAAATACTGCTTGATGCGGATGCGAACGTATCAATTGCCGGCAAGGATGGGTGGCCACCATTGCATTCAGCATCACGAAATGGACACATCGAAGTGGTCAAGCTGCTTATCGAGAAGGATGCTAGCGTCATAGTTATAGATGAGGACGGGTGGACGCTATTGCATTTAGCATTATAGGATGGACATATCGAGGTGGCTAAGCTGCTTATTGAGAAGAGTGCTAGCGTTATAGTTACAGCTAAAGATAGGTAGATGCTATTATATATAGCATTATAGGATAGATATATTAAGGTAGTTAAGCTACTTATTAAGAAGGGAGCTAACATAGTAGTTATAGCTAAGGATAGGTAGATGCTATTGCATTTAGCATTATAGAATAGATATATTAAGATAGTTAAGCTACTTATTAAGAAGGGTGCTACTATCTTAGTTATAAATAAGGATAAATAGATATTATTATATTTAGTATTACTAAATAGATATATTAAGGTAGTTAAGCTACTTATTAAGAAGGGAGCTAATATAGTAATTATAGCTAAGGATAGGTAAATGCTATTATATTTAGTATTATAGAATAAATATATTAAGATAGTTAAGCTACTTATTAAGAAGGGAGTTAATATAGTAGTTATAGCTAAGAATAAGTAAATACTATTATATTTAGTATTATAGAATAGATATATTAAGATAGTTAAGCTACTTATTAAGAAGGGAGCTAATATAGTAATTATAGCTAAGAATAGGTAAGCACTATTATATTTAGTATTATAAAATAGATATATTAAGGTAGTTAAGCTATTTATTAAGAAGGGAGCTAATATAATAGTTATAGCTAATAATAAGTAGATACTATTATATTTAATATTATAGAATAGATATATTAAAGTAGTTAAGCTACTTATTAAGAAGGGTGCTAGTATTATAGTTATAAATAAGGATAGGTAGATACTATTATATTTAGCATTATATAATAAATATATTAAAGTAGTTAAGCTACTTATTAAGAAGGGTATAAGCATTATAATTATAAATAAAGATAGGTAGATACTATTATATTTAGCATTATATAATATATATATTAAGGTAGTTAAGCTACTTATTAAGAAGGGAGCTAATACTATAGTTATAGCTAAGGATAGGGCAATACTATTATATTTAGTATTATAGAATAGATATATTAAGGTAATTAAGCTACTTATTAAAAAGGGTACTAATGTTATAATCCTAGATAAGGAAGGGTAAATGCTATTATATTTAGCATTATAGAATAGGTATATTAAGGTAGCTAAGCTACTTATTAAGAAGGGAGCTAATACTATAGTTATAGCTAAGTATAAGCAAATGCTATTATATTTAGCATTATAAAATAAATATATTAAGGTAGTTAAGCTACTTATTAAGAAGGGAGCTAATACTATAGTTATAGCTAAGCATAAGTAGACGCTATTATATTTAGCATTATAAAATGGATATATTAAAGTAATTAAGCTACTTATTAAAAAGGGAGCTAATACTATAGTTATAGCTAAGTATAAGTAAATACTATTATATTTAGCATTATAAAATGGATATATTAAGGTAGTTAAGCTACTTATTAAGAAGAGAGCTAATACTATAGTTATAGCTAAGAATAGGGCAATGCTATTACATTTAGTATTATAGAATAGACATATTAAGGTAGTTAAGCTACTTATTAAGAAGGGAGCTAATACTATAGTTATAGCTAAGCATAAGTAAATGCTATTATATTTAGCATTATAAAATAGATATATTAAGGTAGTTAAGCTACTTATTAAGAAAGGAGCTAATACTATAGTTATAACTAAGTATAAGTAAATACTATTATATTTAGTATTATAAAATAAATATATTAAGGTAATTAAGCTACTTATTAAGAAGGGAGCTAATACTATAGTTATAGCTAAGGATAGGGTAATACTATTATATTTAGCATTATAGAATAGATATATTAAGATAGTTAAGCTACTTATTAAGAAGGGTATAAGCATTATAATTATAGATAAGAATAGGTAAACACTATTATATTTAGTATTATATAATATATATATTAAGGTAGTTAAGCTACTTATTAAAAAGGGAGCTAATACTATAGTTATAGCTAAGGATAGGTAAATGCTATTATATTTAGCATTATAAAATAGATATATTAAGGTAGTTAAGCTACTTATTAAGAAGGGAGCTAATATAGCTATTATAGCTAATAATAGGTAAACGCTATTACATTTAGCATTATATAATAGATATATTAAAGTGGTTAAGCTACTTATCGAGAAGGGTATAAGTATTATAGTTATAGATAAGGATGGGTGGACGCTATTGCATTTAGTATCATATAATGTACACATTAAGGTAGTTAAACTGCTTATTAAGAAGGGAGCTAACACCGCGGTTATAGCCAAGAACGGGCGGATGCCATTGCACTTAGCATTACGAAATGGACACGTCGAGGTGGTCAAGCTGTTGCTAACAACTCTGAGTGTCGAAACTAGTAGGGCAGACAACCATGGTCGTTCGCCGTTGTTCTTCGCTTCTAGATTTGGGTACAACAATGTGGTTCAAGCGCTGCTTGCCGATGGGCGAATCGACCCGGACATCAAGGACTGGTACGGTTCGACATCGTTATTTGCTGCCGTCAAGAACGGCCACTTCGAAGTGGTGGAGCTTTTCCTCGTGGTCGGAGGCATGACCATTGAAGGCCAAGACGGTTTTGGTCGGAGTCTCTTCTGGTGGGCGCGGCGCACTGGCAATCTTCGGGTCCTTCAGCTCCTAGTGCAGCATGCCGAAAAGCTTGGCAGTCCTATCCCTGACGACCCTGCTCCTGTCAATGCCACCTCTATTCCGTTTAATCATGAATCCGCTTGGTGCGACGCCTGTACACTGAGCATCCAGGAAGGCTGTGGACATTCTTGCAGAGTGTGCGACAACGGGGATTTCGACGTGTGCGCCGAGTGCTTTGACGGAGGTATCCGATGCCGTGACAGCTCTCACGTGCTGGTGGCTTGGTGAGCCTCCGAAGATTGCCCGTATCGTCATGTCCCATAGTGGAGGGTATCGCTGCTACAGGATGTGCTATGCTAGTTGTAAAACACTTGAATATATCTCTATTTTGCGCTCTATGCTAATGTGTAAAATGGCTCTGCCAGTCTAAGATATGGAACAAAAGATCAAGCTGCTCAAGATTTAAGTCCATGGACCCGCATGGCATGATTCTGGAAGTGCATTTGGTGATCGAGTGATGTCTCACAAACCTTACAGTAAATTTCATTACTGTCCCACAGATTGGATAGGTGCCTGCGCCGGAAGTGCTTAGATAAATCGCCGGCCGTGTAAAACTCGCGGATGAGGTCCTCCACACCCCCATCATCTGAAGCTAACGAGAGAGCCTTTCCGACGCAGACAAAACATCGCCTTGGGCGCTCCCTCTCCGTCTTGACGAAGACAGACTTCCTGGCATTGCGCAGAGCGCTTTCAGTTCGAGGGTCGCTGGTGGTTACATGTCGGCTTGGGTCGGTCGGTGAAGAGTTTGTGCGCCGCACAGTCTGTCCTTCTTCAACGATGCAGTACGCAATAACGGCGTCTATGGCATTGCTCCGTCGCCGATATTGGCCCTCGAGGGTGCTGTCGGGTGGAGCAGTCAAGGCTTGGATCAGCCGTCTCTGAGCCGGTCGCTGAGGGCGGCAGCGCCTGTCTATGACCTGATTCGGGCGCCAATTACCTTTCAATTGGCGCTCGATATCATCGACAGCCTGGTCGGCGGTCCACTCATCTCGGATCTTCTGCTTGAGAAGCCTTTTGAGGCGCATTTTCTCGCTTCTCAACTTAAGACGAGCCTCCTTGTACTTCTTCGACCGTGGCCGCAGTCCCCGAAGCTCTCGCTCCAACCGCTTGATGAGAGGGTCCGTATTGACCGAGGCCGCTTGCTCAGGCGTGAGGTCCGTGGGTCGCCGCTTGCTGATGGAGTGGCCCACACTGCAAGCCTGTTTAATCAACGCCTGCTGCGGTTTCTGACCCCGGATGATTGCCCAGGTGTCTGCGCCGACCTCCCGTCCGAGATAATGGTTCCGGAATGGACCCGAGCTTGCATGACCAAGTGCCAGGTTTCGCAGTGCCTCACTCACATCGCCTGGTGTGTCATATTAGCAAGGAAGATTCCTCAAAGAGCAGGGCCGAAACTGACCGCTTTGATCTAACTCGTTGGCTGCATTATAGCGCAGATTGTATGGGATCGTTGGATACTCAAGACCCAAGAGCTCACCAATCCTCCTGAACCATGTAGTCATCATTTGATAGGATATAGGCTCGTTTGGAGATGAGTCGTAGCCGGTGAGGGTCTTAACGGTTCGGCGGAAGATGAGTACATCGTCAAAATCTTTTTTCAGCGGCAACGATAACTCTCGTTCCCCGGGGTGGATATCTAGGTTATCTAGCTTCTGTGGAGAGGTGAGGCTGGGTGCTCGGAATGCTTGATGCCGGAATAAAATGCCATGAGGAAGACATGAGGACTGAGGAGCAACGAAGGGTCGAAAAAGGTCTCAGGAATCGAGAACGTATTGCTAAGAAAAAAAGAGTTAGTATCCCATCTCTCACAAAGGTCGCCAGCAATGATCCAATCCTACGCACGCATCTTTGACTCCGAGGTATGTTTTTGTAAAAGCTAGAGTAAACCGGATGAGAAGTTTATGTGGGCCACCTTCAGGATCTCTTTCTAACGCAACACGGATGTCCCCAAACCGGAGCCGCAGAATAGAGGTAGGACGGGCGCCCGCCGGAGCGAGCAGGAGTAGAAACAGCACGGCAAGGATGCGGAGCTCTCCCAGCTTGAATGACTTATCTGTTGTACTGATGGTCGTCTCGATTTGTCCCTTCAGGTCGTCGATCGTCATGCATCGATTGGCGCGCTTCTCATCGCTCAATCCGTGCTTCTTCGCCAGGTCTCTAAGAACCTGTCGTGGGGGTTAGCGCTCGAGACGAGCTCTGTAATCAAGAAATTACCTTGTGCATGCTCCGATTCATTTTTGGGTCGACCTTATCTCCCGTGGTTCTCTCGAAGACAAGTCGGAACACCTTCCAGTACAATTCGTTGGGTCGGTTTCGGACGAATCTTTCCAGCTTTATCTCCAGGTACAAATGAAAAGATAGCTACATCTTCATGTGTACTCTATTACACATAGCCGATTGCAGGCAGCAGCGTGTGACGCGATATTGCTGGCGCGAGAGCGCCGCCCCAATCCATCTCGTTCTTGACTGCGTAGGCCACTCAATCATCCCTCTGTTCACCTCCCTGTCGCTCCTACACGCGGTCTGTATTTTGTTCTAGGAAGAGACTGAGACATATGTCAAACAGAGAGCACGCCTGTTCAGCAGTTACACATGGACAGGATAGGTCGATAACAGTCAGTTGGCCACTCTAGGATATAGATGATTAGTTTAAGGCAAAACAAGAGTGTGAATAAACTTACAACGGGTGTCCAATCAATACTCCCCTGACCCTTGACCGAGTGGAATGTTGACTTCTCTTGTCCTTCTTTGCTTGCCGGCCCTCCCGCGTATGCGTCTTGCTTCACCATAAAGCTCTCTAAGGTTTCTAGTCGTTGCTGAAGGGGAACGGATTGCTCTTTAATGAGGCGTTCGGCTTTCATTGCATTCTTGAATTCTTGGTAGTTAAACCCCCCTCCTCGTTGTTGTTGATTGATTCTCAATTCTCGCAAGACGCGCATCACAGTGTGAAGGTACAGTGGCATTCGACCACTTTGCCCTGGGTTTGCTACCATCAAATTTAGCATCCGCTTTGTGTTCAGGTTGTCCCGACTAAAACGGAGCTCTTGGACTGAGACGTTGGGAAGAGAGGCATAGATCTTCTTGGAGGGCGTTAGCGATACTCTTTGCTCCAAGAAGGATAGGCGAGGTGTACCTTGATAGTCGCCGTGTTTGTGGGAGGACAGAGTACTCTGACAGTCACGTTCTTGTTGGAGGACAGGCACGCCGCTTCACACGGGAGACCACCTGCATCCGATACGAAGGAATCATAGTGAAATACCAGACCTGTCAAGGGTCTAGTCAAACCATTTGCAGCAGACCGCACTAGACAATTCTCTAGCAGTGTCGCCAAGGTATGACTTTTTCCAGAACCCTGACTTCCGCATATAAAAACGCTAGAAGGAGCCGCAACGTTGTAAAACAACCGAACAGGTTCGTCAAGCTCTCCACCAGCTGAGATGTCGCAGGCTAAAAGTCCATATTGGGGGAGTGCTTTCCTCTTGGAGCCAGACTTCGTTTTGCGAGAATCGAAGAGAGATTTTCCAACATGTTCTGTGAAGATGTGAGTCGAGACAACATCGTGGATCTCCTCGGAATGTCCTTTAGGGCGAAATAATTTCATGTGTGCTTGCAAGTCTTGGGGCGTGAAAGCAAGCCATTTTGACATGGCAAAAAAGAGATAGCCTTAGAAATTTGAGTAAATCGTGAACCATATATCGCTTGATTGGGAAATACTAGATGAGGGGATCAAAAAGCTAATAGATATAATCTGGTCAGCCTCCGGGCATATCATAGTGGTCGGCCTCTTGCATCAAAGTTTCGACGATCGTTTATGAGCGTTGGCCATATCAGGGCAAGTCCTTGTAAAACTCCGACTTGACCTAGCGGTGAAGAGCAATACGGGTAACGTTAGCGAACCCTCTAGTTGGATTTTGACGCCACTTACGTTGTTATAATTCGGGCCTAACCCTCCAGTAAGGCTAACACCCTTGATGTCATCTTCTCTTCTCTGACGTTCCAATTCGTCATGGATCTATAGACGCAAAAGCATAATGGCTTATCTCTAAGTACTTCAACAACACTGCCATTAACTGACTGCTCACGATCGGTTCTCTTTACCTTCATACTCCCTACCCACTCCGTCAATTATGACTGCAATCCCGTTTGAGAGGTAGTTTTAACCTAGTGGTTTGCTGAGGAGATGCTGATATTCATGATAGTATTCTCTCGTCGGACTTTTACAAGTTCCTCGTTGGTTGTGATGAGAGGCAATTCCTCATTCATAGCTCCGTTGTTGCCTGTCAATCACAAGCTCTCGAGAAACTCATTAATGGGGATCTGCGGGAAGCTAGCGAGCGCTGTGCGAGATGGCCCGACGTTGATCCGGACACATTCGTTCGATTTAGCCAGTATGCATATACTGGAGATTATCTGACTGCACAACCTCGAACTCGAGAGCAGACGAGACCCAGAGAGACTCCTCCTTCACCCGATCCTCCTCCCAAGTTTACGAAATCCAGGAAGAAGAAACCATCACTATCATGGGACGAAGACTCAGCATTCTTCAAGGATAAAGATCTCTGGAGCCAGTTCAAGAAACTTTATCCAGACGTAGACCTGGATCGCGAACCAGAGGCCAACTCTCCCGAGAATGATTTTTCAGATGTTCTCCTTTCCCATGCTCGCCTCTATATATTTGCCGATTGCTATGGCATTTCTACGTTGAAACTGCTTTGCCTTCGCAAACTGCGGCAAACCCTAGAAAAGTTCACCGTGTACGAAGAAGCAATCGACGATGTTGTCCAGCTAGTACGTTTCTGCTATGATAACACAATTGAGTGTGACAAGATGAGGGATTTGGTGAATATGTATACAGCTTGCAAAGTGGTTGAGTTGTGGCGGAGCGAGGAATTCCAGCGTTTAACAGTAGAAACTGGGGAATACGCTGGGGGGTTGATCTCAGAGATGCTAAAGCGCGTTGATTGAATTCTTCAGTCGCCCATAGTTTGAAAGTATCAGGTTTGAGATCGAAGAATTAGTCCCGCTTCTGTTGCAGCGTGGCCCAGGTCATTGCGTTTGCGGGATTCAGCATCCCGCTTGAGCATCCTGTTGGATTGTTGCTTTTAAATGAATTATCACACCCGTCTGCAGAGCAAGTAGTTTACGTCACAAAGGGGCAAAAGAACTAGTGACAGCAGCAGCAGCAGTAGGAGCAACTAGTAGTAGCATTGCGCTGACTTAGATCACCAACTAACGAGCAATCTAGACAGAAGGAAATCCGAACTTCAATTCAACAACTTTAGTCCACCCAGGCCCATAGTCTTCATTTCATTTTGTAAGTACTTGACCGCGCGATGCAATGTTTCTTTCCCTCCATGGCAAGCACCGCTCTCAATGTGCTGTGCCAAACCGCTCACAGTCGAGAAGTGCTTCAGGGGTTTCTTCACGCTGCTACCTTTCATTAGAGCCAGCGGGCAATGGAATGATATTTCATCGGGTGTTTTCTGAACCAAGGTTAGGTGCATCTTAGCATGAACGCTTGACGACAAGTGTTGTTGGAGCGCGCCAGGATCGAATGTGCGGGTACGGGACGGCGGGCAGATGGGACATCGTTTACGGCCAGCTGCAAGGCCGAGCGGCGGATCAAACATTTGACTAACGCTTGCGCCGACTAAAGTACTGGAGTGAGGACTTCCTAGTAGTGTATGGATCGCCGTGGATGGATAGGAGTCGAAGAATTCAGTCGAAGTGGGAGTGAGTAGTGGACTCCTCGCTGGTGATGTCGAAGTCTCAGACACGTCCTCCTCCAGGAGCCACTTTGTTGAAGCTTGAGTTGTTATAATCCCGTTTGCGTTGTTCTTTGTAATGGCTACATTTAATTGAGCCTTTGTTATCTTTGACGGACATCTCCCGCTTTCCAAGTGATGCAGCTGCGCCGACGGGCAGTGAAATTGTTTCTTGCATTTTCCACTTGCTAGACACTTAATGTGGCATAGTGGCTGGTGTCGTATCGATCCCTGATGCTGCTTCAGTGCAGTCATGCTCTCGAAAGTCCTTTTACACATGTTGCATCCTATGGGCCGACGGGGTTGGAGAGGTTTTTCATTCTCATTCTGAGTTGCCTTTTTGCGTTGATGTACTGCACTATGCAGAAGATGGGCTGAGAGACCACCGTCCGTTTTAAAATTACGCTTGCAGTCGCAGCAGCGAAATTGAGTTGGGAGGGACAGCATTGTCAAGTCAGAAGGTTAGAGAGTATTCGTAGTGCAATAAAGGAACGGAATAACTGTAATGAGAAGATATTGACAGGAGGATAGTTATATTCACAAGTCGGATTGCGGGGTAGGTAGAATCATGATGTCAATGACGTTTGAGTTACGATACATGTTCAGAGCTTTTGTGGCCCTCTATAGATGGTAAGATTCTCTGCTCTGTACGCTATAGGGGCCATAGCGGAGCAGTCCATGCGGAATTCAGCGCAGGACAATTGGCATGAGAAGTAGTTCGCCTGTGCAACCCTGCTTTCGCGGCTGTCTGCTCAAGACGGTCGGCATACTCAGATGTCGCCCTGGCTAACATGCTTGAGACGATTGCGTCGGGTGAACGTCTAACTCCGCATGCACGGAATTCTGCCTACGCGAAGCCCACTTCAGCTGCTCCAGCCGAGTTGCTTAAGCGGAAGTTGCATAAGCGGTTCTCCGCCTAAGCCGCCGATGGAGCACGAAGCACAGCCTACGCCATAATTGACCAGAGTCCAAAAATGGTCCAGCGAAGAGGAAAAAGCTAAACACAAAGCACCTCGGCCAAATCGGCCTTTGCCATTACCAGTGGCCAAAAACGGAACCTTTCTAATGGTACTCAAGTACCACTAATCCGTACTCGAGATTCCGGATTTTGAACAGCATACCGTTCGGAAATGCTCCAGTGCACTGATACCCGGAGTGGTAGGTAATTCTGTCGCCAACCGGCGCTCCCTTCCATGCATGCACTTTGATCGCTGCCTTGCGCCGGTGTTCATTTTCGACACCAGAATTCCGCAAGTCGCTACTTAGGTCCCTTTTTGAACACCCGGCCAGTTCTATAATTACATCTCAATAACGACCCCACTGGTAAATTTATAGCAGTTAACGCAAATCTAGGGGCATGGGGGAAAGTATGTACGTCTGGTCCATGTGGTAGTCGCTGAGCTGACCTAGGTAATCCTACAGCGGTAATTTTACAGCAGTCATCCAGCCCTTGTGCCCCATATATTTGCTGACCTAGGTAATTGTACCACGGTAATCTTACGGGGGTAAAGCCTCAGTATGCCCAACAGAAACTGACAGTGAGCCTTACGCTATAACCATTTCGTCCACTTTTGGGCCGCTGGAATGTATCTCTTATGTACTCCAAGTATCCTAGTTTGTGCTCCCTATCCCTTACGCAGGAACAAGGTGCTCCTACCGAACGATTCCGTACTGGCCGCTCATGATTATGTAAGCCAATCCATGCTTGCCCCGATGGCACTGCTTCCGTCGGAAGCAGTCTTGTCGTCCACTTCTTGCCATCGTCCAAATGTGTCCTTGGACCACCGCTGTCCCAGGACCAGAGCTGTCCCAGGACCAGAGCTGTCCCAGGACCAGGGCTGTCCCAGGACCACAGCTGTCCCAGGACCACAGCTGTCCCAGGACCACAGCTGTCCCAGGACCACAGCTGTCCCAGGACCACAGCTGTCCCAGCGTAAGATATACTATCCCAAACTCTAGTCTGTGACATTATACTGTCCCAGGACCCAGTCTGTCCCAGGACCCAGTCTGTCCCAGGACCCAGTCTGTCCCAGGACCCAGTCTGTCCCAGGACCCAGTCTGTCCCAGGACCCAGTCTGGCTTCCGTTGGGCACCCCGCCGTTGCGTCGGGCGGAGGCACCCAGCGAGACGGTTTCCATTACACCGGTTGAGACTAGGGTTGGGGCTAGTCCTGGAGCTGCTGCAAACTGCGGGATCGGATCCATAACCTGTGCTGGCTGCACGCGCATCTCCTTGAACCGCAATGGACAGTCCCTTGAAGTCATGATATGACCAACTGTATGGCATCTACTGCATTTACTGGGAGCTCTTTTACCAGCTTCGCCTCACCTGCTTCGCACGACCAGTATACAATCGCCTGGATCTGCGCGCTACCCATAGAGATGGCCGCAGCTCGCGCCATGCTAGACGACATCCACGAAGACCTGCCCCAGCATACGAACGACACCAACACCTACACGCTCGGCAGCGTACAGCGCCACAACATCGTCGTTGCGTGTTTACCGACAGCCCAGTATGGAACGAATAACGCGGCGAACGTGCTGACACACCTCATCCGAACCTTCCCATCGATCCGCCTTGGTTTGATGGTGGGAATCGGAGGCGGAGTGCCGAGCAGGGTCGACATGCGTTTGGGCGACGTCGTTGTCGGGACGAGGGTGATGCAGTACGATCTAGGGAAGATCATCGGAGACGGACAGATCCAGCGCACTGCGATCCCGAAGAGCCCGCATCACCTGCTTGGCACGGCCGTGTCGTCCCTACAAGCAAGGCATGAACGAGACGGTAGCCGAATCCCACTCATATTAGAGGAAAAGTTCGACGGACACTCCCAGTACGGCCGTCCGACCATGACGGACCGCCTTTTCTTCTCGAAGTACGATCATACGTCTCCAGCACCTAGCTGCGATGAGTGCGACCGTTCGAAGCTGGTCCCTCGAAGCAGGCGAAGCACGGATAACCCGGTGATACATTACGGCACTATCGCCTCAGGCAACCAAGTCATGAGGAACGGTACCCAGAGAGACAACATCGCTCGGCAGCTGGATGCCATCTGTTTCGAGATGGAGGCTGCTGGTCTGATGGACATTCTCCCTTGCCTGCCGATCCGGGGAATTTGCGACTATTCCGATTCTCACAAGAACAAGGAATGGCAGAGATATGCCGCTGCCACTGCGGCTGCATATGCGAGGGAGTTGCTAGGGGTGCTCCCCATCGCTGAGGTGCAAACAAAAGTTGTCCCCGTGCCCAATCCTCGTAAGTCAAGTCCACCGTTTCGGAGCATGCTCAAGTCGTTACGGATCACGCCTGGGGTGCTACAGATTATCGAGTGCATCTCAGAAACAGACATCAAGAATCTGGCCCTCGTCTTCTCTCCAATACAATCCACCACGCTTTCACGCGACCTCAAAATTACTGATGTCAATGTCTCACAGTGCAAGCTTCCTTCCAAGTCCCCTTCAGCCTACAAGGCGTGCCCGTATCGGACAAGTTTATCGATAGACCAACCGACAGGGCTGCGCTCGAGCAGTGTCTTTTGCCACAGCAATCCCCTACCGAACGACGGAAGGTGTGCGTTTTGCATGGGCTCGGCGGCATCGGCAAGACGCAACTGGCTATCGACTTCGCCCGTCGTTACAAGGCCGCCTTTAGTGCGATCTTCTGGCTAGATGGGCGGTCTGAGGATCAATTGAGGCAAAGCTTCGCCAGATGCCTTACCAGAATCCCTGAACTTCGGACCACTAGCCGCAACCCTGACGTGGACCTCAACAGCAAAGAGGGTCTCGATATTGCGGTGATGAAAGTGATTGAGTGGCTCGCTCGGCCGAGCAATACCCAATGGCTGCTGATTTGTGACAACGTCGATCAAGATCACCATCAAGGTGGTACAACAGGAGCATATGACATCCGACAATATTTCCCTGGAGATCAGGGTTCAATCCTGATAACGACACGATTGTTACGCCTGCAGCAGCTGGGTAGGTCAAAGCATTTGACCAACGTCGACCTAGACCAGAGCAGGGCCATTCTACAGACGTGGTATGGAGAAGAGCTGCGTGAGTTATAAACACCCGCCACACTCCAGTCCTTATCATAGCACTAACTTTGGTTCTAGATTGGCGCCCAGATTACGACACCCTTCTCGAGTTGTTACAAGGCCTACCACTGGCTTTGGCGCAAGCTGCGTCGTACCTGCGCGAGACAGGCATGGATGTTGCAACCTACATCCAGATCTACAATCAACAATGGCAAAAGCTTATGGGATCTGATAATCCTCTGACGGACTACCACCAAGGAAGTATTGCCACTACATGGGCAGTATCTCTCGACGCGATCGAAAACAAGAGTACGGATGCCATGAATGTATTACGGCTGTGGGCGTGCCTCGACAACAAACAGCTTTGGCATGGCTTACTCGAAGTAGCCAAATCTATGGACACTGAGGAGCAGTGGCCATCTTGGCTGTTTCGCATGGCAAACGATGTGGCCTGTTTTGCGGACGCGATGGGCCTTCTGCTCCGCTATTCGATGATCCAGGCCCAAGCAGAACCCAGAGGAAGTTACGCCATGCACCCGGTAGTGCACCGATGGGTGCTGCATCTGGATAGCAACGAGAAGAATAGGGAGTTTGCGCGCCTGGCACTGATATTAGTCGGTCATTCAGTACCAACGCGAGAGATGAAGGAATATTAGATTCTGCAGCAGAGGATCCTTCCCCATGCAGAGCGATGTTCATGGTGGATACAAGAGGACTTCTTACGATCAGATGAGAAAGCCATTAGTGACAGTGTTGTGATGGACTCGGTTCATCGCCTTGGGATTTTATACAGGGACCAAGGCAAGCTCGGCGAAGCTAAGGCGATGTATGGCCGAGCACTAGAAGGCTATGAGAAGGCACTTGGACGTGACCATACGTCGACTCTCGAGACCGTCAACCGCCTAGGGCTTGTCTATAGGGACCAAGGCAAGCTCGGCGAGGCTGAGGCGATGCTTGACCGAGCACTAGAAGGCAGGGAGAAGGCACTTGGATGTGACCATACATCGACTCTCGAGACCGTCAACAACCTAGGGCTTGTCTACTGGAACCAAGGTAAGCTCGGCGAAGCTAAGGCGATGTATGGACGAGCACTAGAAGGCTGGGAGAAGGCACTTGGATGTGACTATATGTTGACTCTTGATACTGTTAATAACCTAGGGATCCTCTACTAGGAGTAAGGTAAGCTTAGTAAAGCTAAGGCAATATATAGATAAGCACTAGAAGGTAGTAAGAAGGCACTTAGATATAACTATATATTAACTCTTAATACTATTAATAACTTAGGGACCCTTTACTAAGACTAAGGTAAGCTTAGTAAAGCTAAGGTAATGCTTAACTAAGTACTAGAAGGTAGGGAGAAGGTACTTAGATATAACTATATATTAACTCTTAAGACTATTAATAACCTAAGGCTTATTTATAAGGACTAAGATAAGCTTAGCAAAGCTAAGGTAATGTATAGATAAGTACTAGAAGGCTGGGAGAAAGTACTTAGATATAACTATATATTAATGCTTAATACTATTAATAACTTAGGGCTTGTTTATAGGAACTAAGGTAAGCTTAGTAAAGCTAAGACAATACTTAACTAAGTATTAGAAGGCTATAAAAAGGTACTTAGATATAACTATATATTAACTCTTAATATTATTAATAACCTAGGGCTTATTTATAAGGACTAAGGTAAGCTTAGTAAAGCTAAGGCAATGCTTAACTAAGTACTAGAAGGCTATAAGAAGGCACTTAGATATAACTATATATTAACTCTTAAGACTATTAATAACCTAGGGCTTATCTATAGGGACTAAGGTAAGTTTAGTAAAGCTAAGGCAATGCTTAACTAAGTACTAAAAGGTAGGGAGAAGGTACTTAGATATAACTATATATTAACTCTTAATACTATTAACAGCCTAAGGATTCTCTATAAGGACTAAGGTAAGCTTAGTAAAGCTAAGACAATGCTTAACTAAGTATTAAAAGGTAGAGAGAAAGCACTTAGATATAACTATATATTAACTCTTAAGACCATTAATAACCTAAGGACCCTCTACTAGGACTAAGGCAAGCTTAGCAAAGCTAAGGCAATACTTAACTAAGTACTAAAAGGTAGGGAGAAGGCACTTAGATATAACCATATATTAACTCTCAAGACCGTTAATAACCTAGGGACCCTCTACTAGGACTAAAGTAAGCTCAGCGAAGCTAAGGCAATGCTTAACTAAGCACTAGAAGGCAGGGAGAAGGCACTTAGATGTAACCATACGTTGACTCTCGATACCATCAACGGCCTGGGGATTCTCTATAGGGACCAAGGCAAGCTCGGCGAAGCTAAGGCGATGCTTGACCGAGCACTGGAAGGATTCCAGTCCGCCCTTGGACCAACCTATCAA
This sequence comes from Neonectria punicea, assembly GCA_037954315.1. Classification (NCBI taxonomy): domain Eukaryota; kingdom Fungi; phylum Ascomycota; class Sordariomycetes; order Hypocreales; family Nectriaceae; genus Neonectria; species Neonectria punicea. The sequence continues at coordinate 6,223 of JAZAVJ010000301.1, read as the reverse complement.
AAGACGCAGACTGTTACGCGTAACTTGCAGCTTCTGCACTCCAGCCGAGGTGAGGGCCAACCAAACTATGATTTTATGTGCAGGTCGCCTAATTGAAATAGATAAATACCCGAGCAGACTTGTAAAGAATGAATCGGTAGGTGGGACGGTGCTTCTTAAAAAACTTACGGTCAAATTTCGCAACATCGTCTAACTTCGTAAAGACCGGAAACGGTAAGAAGGTACAATTGGCATACATATAGACATCGTCTCTAGGCAAGATCAATTCAAGCCATTTTTGGGCAGGTACAGATAGCTAATTCAACACAAACCAACCCTGCATAGGGACCTCTCATTGTCACATCGAATTGGGCAGGTGTTTGAGTTTAGTCGAGTACCGGACTTGGATCGTACCCTGAGAACGATGTGGAAGGGGCACGGTGGATCTCAGCCCAAGAGCGGCCGGCCTGTCTCATGGTGCGCACTATGTTTTCCTCCTTTGTTGTCCACTTGCCACCGGATGACGTCGTCTTGGGAGGCAAAGACATAGCTAATTCTCGGTCTTCAGGATGCGGGACGGACGTCTGAGCATGTAGCTGGTTCGACTCAGGTGTCCATTCAAATTGCAGTTGAAACGTCGTCCTGTTGCCCTCGGTGATGCGCTTCAGAGAAACGTTTCTAAGGGGCCATTCCTCGAATCGAGCAACGCATGCGCTAACGTCGGAGGGGACTGCTGTTTGCGGTATTGCTAGGCTGTGTGATGTTCGACGTCTCCTAGGTGACCGCGCGGCACTTCTTGTAGACCGTATCTGACGAGAGCTCAGAGCGCTGAGAGTCGAGGCGTAAGGGGATAGGGATACTTTTCGACGCTTGCGACGATTCAATTCTTCGTTTTCGGGATCGTCTCCAGAGTCATATCCCTGAACCTCCGGTGGCGAAGGACAATAATCCTCGTCGCGACCGCGTTCTGGAACGTCGAGACCATCTTCACTACCAGAACCTTCCGTATCTGTATCACCATCCTTGTCTTGCACCATCTCGCGTGTGCGGAGGGATATGCGACGAGAACGGCGCCGAGAGAGCCCCTCACAGGACGGAGCACACGTTCGAGCTCCGAGTAGCGACCCAGATTCAGCCTCCGAGGAACCAGATTCAGTATCACCGGATGAGCAGCTCCTGCGGTCTTGGTCTTGGTCTTGTTCTGGTGGCGATTCAGGCGACAGTCCCGGTGACGGGGATGAATTGTGGGCACGGGCGGCATCATCGCGCTCGGCGCTCGGGCAAACTTCGCTATCTCAAAATAATCTGCATACTGTCCCGCTGTCAATTACTGCTAACGACGGCGGTGTCCCAAGCAGATCCGTTCCCGCAGGTTCGGTCGTATGCACATCTGCGCACGACATCTAGCTTACAAATTCAGCAGCAAATCTAAATGCCGTCTCACAGGTTGGTGCCTCACCCCGCACCACGTAAAGGACCCTTCGACGCGGATTGAAACACCGTCTTGGACTCTATCCTATTTAATGAGGATGACCCTGGTTACGATATACCGAGTTTCGGCCGGAGGATCGCTGGTAGTTAGCGTCGGTTTGGCTGGGTTGAGGAAGTGTTCGTGCCTGGGCACGCCTTTCTTGCAGCTATGATTTCCCCTTGACCATCTGACGGTGTCTAGCCTTACGCGACCGTCTACACTTCACCTGCTCAGACGATCGGAGCGTGACCCCATGAGTCCTTTGAACATGGCTCCGAAAGTGGTCTAAATGCTCGAACTTCTCATCCCTACATCTAGGGTGTTCGCACCTGATGGGTTCTCCATGATGCTCGACGCGCTCTCGCTCTGGCAAGTGACAATCATCAAAGTGGTCATTTCGAACCGTGGGACGGCAGTATAGAAACGCCCGCTCCTCCAATGAAAGCCGTTCATCACCAAAGCAGTCGGGGCACTGTGTTGCTTCCATGAGAAGAGGGAAAGAGTCAGGGTGTAAATGTTGGTCGGGCTCCACGCCAGGCGATTCTCCCTTGATAGGGAGAGCGGTTATAGCTCTCTGTTGGATGTGTTTTCGCCTCACTGTCTCCCGTTTATCGCACAGAGCGACCATAAGATCGATGGCTTTGATCCTTTGTTGGAAGACCTCCTCTTCAGTCCAGTTATCAGGCTGCTTGCAGAGAAGGTTCGCTAGCCTGGCGCGTTCGGGAATGGAAACATCAATCTCGGGTTCCACGTACTCCTCCTCTTCTTCCCCTCGCGCCTGTCTTTCGATATCCCAGGTCGGTGCGTTGTAGAAGTAGAATTCGCGATACCGTTTGGCTATACACAGTTTGCGTTGTGCACACTTCTTGTCGATGGTACGTTTAAGCTGCCGAATCTCTTTCTCTTGCTCATGACCCTCAATGCGATATCTGCCCCCTCTGAGGTCCTCGAGTTGCCTTTCAAGTTCGATAATTTCCGGATCTGGCGGGGTATTCTTCCACACCTCTGGGGGAACCATATTTGCAGTTGCACGGGGATCGCGAGTAAGGCTCACATAGGCGAACATTCGGAAGAGCTCGGTTTCTTTCTCCTCTTCTAGGAAGGCATTCTGAATGTCGAAATTGAGGATCTCGTTCAGGTAGGCGTTTTGAAAGGTCAGAAATGCAGGATCGTGACGCATCATTTGGTCACGGACAGGATCAGGTGCGTCTCCTGGAAAGAATGAATTATGTCAGTCTAGCCTCAAGCCATAACCTCATTCTACCCGCGTCCCATCCTCACGGGGCTTGCATAAAAACATACCGTTCGCAGCATTTGCGGTACCTCTCCTGGCGAACCTAGGTGTTGTTTTTTTCTCATTACCCAAGTCGAGACTCTGCTGGCCCATATCATCTCTAAGCTTGGTATACTCCATGGCCTCGTCGGCCGATAGAGTATTGCCATTGTAGCGGCGGAAGATCGGTATTTTCAGCTTGGATGTCTTCCATCGGAGCGGGGCGCATTCCTTAAATCGCGGAGGGGCCTTGGAAAACACACTGGACGCATTAACAAGGCTCGGTGCATCAAATGCTTCATCATGGAGGGCGAGAGCGAGGATTGTCGAAACAACACAAAAGGCGAGCTTTTTAGCAGGAGTGAAGTAGAAAATAGTTCTAGAATAGTTAGTATACAAGATGCCTAACACTCAAGACGAAGACCGGTATGAAGGGAAAAAATGACATACGGCTTAGGTTTGTTATCAGCGCCCTTATGGTGAACAAACTTGATGGCCATGGCTAGTATGCACCGTTTGGTGATAGGATGCCGCACGATCATCATCTGAATGTCCTCATAGCAGAGGGCCTTAGGACGTCTGCGTACCACTGTCTCTTCAGCAAGAAGGTCGTTCAGTGTTTTGGAGCGTTCATCTAACGCCGGCGCCTGGTCTTCATCATCGTCCGGGGTTGAGTGGACAACTTTGCTGCCGAATAGCACTCCAGCGGAGCCGTCTTTCGGCTTCGACCGCACGGCATTCACGAGCTCGGCAGGACGTGCTCCAGTATAACAAAGGAGCTGGTAGCAGCCGTGCATGTTGAGTCGGTGTCGCTCGCCGGGGAAGGTTTTCGCGTCGAAGGCCAGATTAAACGTCACATGAAGACGTAGACTGACCACATTGAACACCGGCTTGCCATCCTTGTTCGGCGGTTGAAGGTCGAATCGAGGGATCAGAACGCTATTATAATACTTAACGCACATCAGAAGGGTCTAAATTCAGGGTCGAGCAGCAACCAGCTCGCGAGATCGTGCGCTCAGATAATGGAAAGAAATGCTCCATACCTTGTATACCTCCTTAGAGTCGTTGCGGTCCATGTAGCGACCGGTTGTCGTAGTATAGAGCTGCTGGAATTGACGGATATACACGTGGCCGGTGCCCCATGAGGAAATGTTGTATTTTTCGCATATAAAGAGGAAAAAATCTTGCGTCGTTTCACGTTTGAGGTTCTCGATCGTCGCCTTCCAGTCGCCCACTTCCATCTCGCTGCAGTATCTGTATCAATCATGATCAGTATGTGGTAAGTCTTGAAAAGGGAGGGAGGGAACAGCTTGCGCCTTACCGCTGCCATTTCTTGAAGATCCCGCAGACGTTCACTTGAGTTTCGTGAGCGTACTTTGGTTTGATGAAGAGAACGGTGGTCAAGTGCGCTCGGTGAGCAGCGTGTTGTTCCACTGAGAGAGTCTCCTTCTGCTTTTTGGCTCGGTCTTGCGCCTCGTGGGTAGCGAAATATTCGAGAAAGGCGTTGTGATCTCTCTTTGCGCCCACGCGCGAGGCCAAAGTGGCGTGCGATGCCATTTGGGAAAAATTCGGTGACGGATAAGCAACGCTTGCGGGGTTTCGGTGGGAGGTTGTCTTGCGCCGAGATGATGTGGACGGAAGGGAAAGGAGGTGCAAGGTCGCTGCCGCCCTTTATGGCGGACGGCGGTTGTGACGACTCGCATCCTGTTGACGCCGGCGGCTACCGACATGATGACGGGAAACAGGAATCGGTTTACGGGGCTGACGGAGAGTCCAGAAATTGATCCCAAAATTGGGAGGGGTCCAAAAAAGGATCCCGGCACGTGCAGGTGGCCTGTGTGGTAGGCATGGGCATATGTATATAGTACCTGTCGCTCCCCTGAATCTTGGCCGTTCCCCCACACTGCTGGCGCCTCTAAAAACGGCGGCACTTTCCACCAGATTTGGCGGCTCCAGCAGCGCTTTCTCGGTTTATTGAGTAGAATTATAGATTTAATATAATTAAGTATGTTAATAGCTAAGGAGCTTAAGGCCCTTGTCTAATATGCTAAATAAATGTGTATATATACTATAGTATATTACTTAGATTATGGTTTATAATAGTGATCTTATTATTAGATTATAGTTAAGAATTATAAGTCTATCTTTAGATTATAATTAGAATTGTGATCTATATATAGTTAGCTAGAGATTTGTAGGGGTATGTATAGTCTATATATACTATATAATAGAGTGTAACCTAGGCTATAATACTTAACTAGAAACTCTAAGACTTTAGGATAAAGAACTAAGTATATAATTCTCTTTATAATAGGAAGAAAATAACTATATTTAATACTAATTCTATATATAATAAATAGATATTCCTAGTATTAATATAGAATATAAAGCTAGATAGGTATAATAGCCTAGACTACCTATTAGGGATAATAATATTTAGGTACCTTAAGAAGGATACCTAAGTAATAACTATAATAATTATAAAATAATTAGTATTAATAATATATTATTAAAAGATAAGGTAGAAAACTAAGAAATATAATAAAAATAAGCTATTATACTAACTATTAAGAAACTATAATAGAAAACGTATATATATAATAAGAATAGTATATTAGTATGGAAAATAGAAAAAGATATATATTAATAGCTTAACTATAAATAAAAAGATACTTAAGAAAGCAAACTAGTATATATTAAAGTATAATTATAGAGAATAGCTAGGATAAACCTTATTATTTTATAACTTAAAGTTAGTAATAACCCCTAACTATATAATATTAAGCTAAGATATAATAAACTATTATAGATATTATATTACTATTACTACTATAAAATATATAAGGGTAAGAAAGCTAAAAATAATTATTACCTTATTAAGGTCTATAGATTAATTATTAATAACCCCTACTTAGAATAGGAAATATAAGACTATATCTTAATTAAACCTATACTATAATACTAAACTATATACCTAAAAGTATAGAATAAATACTACCCTAAGTAGTATATAGAAGGATTATTAGACCCTAGGAACTATATATACTAGGAATATAAAGTATATATCTAAGCTAAAGTTAGAGAATAGTATAATACTAAAGATAATATATAGGAAAATAAGGAATAGAAGGATATTTAGAAACCTTAATACTTTAATAACTATATAAGAAGTAATAACTAGAGTTATAAGGAGAATATAAAAAATATAAAATACTACCTATAGAAGAGCAATAGGTAAGTGGGAATATAGAGTAAGAACTACTTCTAAGAAAAGCTCTAAGTATAATAATAACTATAGGATTATAGTAGATACTTAAGATTAGAGTAAAAGTTAAAAGAGAATAGCTTAATATATTAGTAGATTATAAAGCAAAAGTATTATTTATTAACCCTATTATAGTTAATAAGCTAAAGCTACTATAAAAGAATAAGAAATAACCTTATATAGTATATAACCTTAAGAGCGATTAATTCTTATATAAAGATAGACTTATTACCTA
>JAZAVJ010000300.1:0-52031 GCA_037954315.1 Neonectria punicea | reverse complement strand
GTTCAATCAACAGCAACAGCACTCTGCTGCTCCCAGATACGATTGCGATTGCGATTCGCGCGGAGCACAGGCACATACACAACACAACAGCGCAGCACAGCTGCTGGCACACTGCAGACGCCGCGCGCACCTGCCAAGTTCAAGCACAAGCACAAGCACAAGTAGAAAAGACGGCACAGCGGAGACGGGGACGCGCAGTCAGTCGCGCACTAGGGGAACTCACTGACACACACGCAAAGCAATTGGAAGTTTTTCGACTGCGGGGTTTACTAGTGGACTTGATGGCCCGCGTCGGGGGAAACTGCGCGATGTCCATTGGCCCGATGGCCGATGGCGATTGTACCCAGGACTTGGTATGAGGTAACCCGCTACTGCCAGGTCCGCCAGGCGTTAGTTTTGGGCCCAGACGGAAGTCGCCATGAAAGCCACCCCGCCAACCCGCCTTCAGCTCCCCAACGGATGGATCAATGATTCCCTTAGGGTCTCAGCATCAGTGATTCCGTTGCTCACCTCAGTGAATTGGCTGGGCCTTCCCGTTGACCGGCTCCTTGTACCGGGTACTTTGCGCCTATTTACGCTCCATAGGTCACTGTGGATCAACCTTGTTAACCTTGCTCAGGCCGTCTAATGCCCAGCCAGCCAGCCTAGGCCCTGGTCCGCTGAGCCGCCCAACCACCTCCCTCCACTTCTTCGAACTTCCTCCACTCTAGCAATCCTCCGCGCTCTTCCTGGCAAAGGAAGACACCAACATGCCAGTGAGTGACCGAGCGAGTGAGCAGCCCCGTCATGTCGCCGCCTGGGGTCACCGCCGGTAGCCTGCCGTCTGCGCCTACTGTACTACGAACGCACTACGCCTGCGCCGTGGATCGATCTCCTTCAAGGTACCCGGAACCTCCCTGGGCGGTGGGAAGTGGAGGAGGGGTTGCGGGTTGTAGCCTCCAGGAGTCCAGAGCGAGCTCACTCCAACATGGATCCGGGAACGACCAGAGCTCAGATGTGAAAATGCGCCGCTGCACCAAGAGGCACACACTCACGAGCGCGGTTCACAGCCGCCAGCCTCCCCCCTCCCCCTCGTCATTGGCTTGTGCTGGTAGCTTAAAGAAGAAGAATATACGACGATACACATCGGGCAAGCACGTCGGGGAAAGGGCCAATGCATTGTTGCTTGTCCCTCCTTCAAAGGTGGTGATTCGTGCGCCGTTGCTGACTGGGGGCTCTAGTGTCGTGCGACTGCAGCACCGTTGCGACAGGCCAGCCTGCTAAGCCAAAATCGCCAACGAGACCAGGCTGCTGCTAAGAAAAGGTCCAGCCGCAGTCTCAGCCGGTCGTGGCCCGGCGTCGAGGCACGCAAGGTACCCGAACCCAAGTCCCGCAAGTTTTGCCCACGCCGGCCCTGGAAGCGATGAGACACGCATGCGCACCATCTGGACAAGGACAGAGGTTGCTCAGTGGGAGACAGGCCTGCCTACTTGGGCCGACAAGGCATGTTGCTGGTGTCCCGATCAAGAAGCCGGCTGGGTTAGCCGGAGACGTGGGCACGGGAAACGGGACGTCACCGGGAAGGCACCCAGAATGTCTGGGAGTGTGAGAGGGTGAGAAGGCCCAGAAGTGAGACAAACGCACAATGTGAGAGTCAGTATTCGTATCAGTTGCGGATACTGCCCAGGACGTGAGACCCGGTTCTTCAAGGAATCAGCCAGTGACGAAGAATACCTCTCGGAGTATGGGGAACCGAACAACCTTCCCAGAAGGCCCCGGCCAGCCCGGAGGCGGAAGGCCGTCATCGTCCTCGCTGTCCGCCGCTGCCCGCCGCTTCCCGTCGGCTCGCGTCATCATCCACCCCCGTCCGCCACCACACCGGGCGTCCACCACACCGTCCACCACCATCCACTATCATCTAGACATCTACTTCGTGCCGCCACGCTATTCGTCTCTGTCTATTCGTAGAGTCCACCAAGTGCTCCTGTACGGATACTCTCTACTACGACCGATGCCATCTACCGCACCTGGATGCTATACCTGATGATCGCAATCATACATCCGCAGCAGGTATCCGCACCGAGTTGCGAGGGCGTCATGCAGCTTTCCTTTAACGCGTCGCCGAACTACCTGACTATTGGCATAACAATGAGCTGATCTCACCCCCAATTGGACCCTTGGGAGCTTGGGACATTGCACCAGGCCCCTTGGCGCAGAAGGAACGGCCTCGCAATCACTACTTCCCGTATCAAAAGCCAGATGAGAGTCATGATGACGGTGGGGATTGCGAAATTTCGCCTTCAGCTTCAGCTTCGGAGCCTGTCAATCATGGATCCCGGTCAGCAACTCGGCGCGTGGCCTCTTTTTCCTTTTTTCGCACGTCTCTCCCACGTTTCGTCGTTCCTTTTTCCTCACCGGGAGGCTTCTGTGTTTTCCTTTTTCAGGCCCTTTCCATCTCGTCCTTTCGTGTTTGGGGGTGGCTCTGCGGCTGCGGTGGCCTGCATGACAGTGGCGGGCGACGGCGAGCAAATTGCACATGGATCCCATGGCCAGAGGGGTGCAGAACCGCAGATGGGTGAGCTGCATCTCTGCTTTTTTTTTCTTTTTCTTTCCTGGGTCGACAATTCACACGTCGTCGCCGTCTGCTTTGGGCCAGCCCCTCTGGTTGGAGAGGTCTGATGGTAAAGAGAATGGATCCGCGGATGGGGCCAAGAGCCAAGGCGCTGCTGTCAGGACGCGATAACCGAGGACCCATGACGGGGATGGTCCATCCATGGGCGGGCAGCTTGACGCTTGACGCTTGACGCTTCAGTAGTCTCAAAGAGGCTCTGGAGCACCCTTGTCGTTGTCGACGGCAGTTTTCCCACCCACGCTGTGGTTGGTCCGTTTCTGGACGCTGGAGTGTTGAAGAACTTCGACGCCCCAGCCTACTGCATCATTCAATGACAACCAAGACATGCTTCCTTTGGGTGGTACCTGGAGACTTCGAGGGACAGCATTCGGCCAACTCGGACTCTAAGCAACCTTTACTTTGCTCGGAGATGGCGCTTGGTTGCCTGTTGCGAGTTGCCTTGAGTTGCCTTGTGAGTTGCCTGGCGAGTTACGTGCTTGTTTTGCTTGTTTCGGCGAGACGAATCCAGGCTTAGATGTGCTTCATCTAGCCTACGCATCGCATGTCCATCTAAAGTCCCCTGCTTTCCATCCTGAAGGCTGAACAAGGGCCCTAACTCTATCTTGCTGCTACTGCTGATGCTGCCGCAACACAGGCTCCATTATTCTGCGGTTCCCAGACAACCCCTTTGCACGCAGTACAAGCTACCCACCTACTTGCACGCCCTTCTCCAACCCGGGTCTCCTGGCTTTCAATTTTCCGTCCGCTGAGGGTGTTGTTAGTCTACTGTCTGTCTGCTGTCTGTCGTGGGCCGTCAGTATCTGGCATGGATGTAACCCTCGTGTTGTGAAACTGAACTGTTTGCGCAGATGCACCACTACCGTCACCACCACCATCATCACCGCTGGATCTCGACACAAACTCCAGTGCCTCCGGTATCCAAGACATACGTATTCGTACGCTACTGGCTCCTTGCAATGCGTGGCGTTTTGCCCTCGGCGTCACTTTGTCTCGGCAACTTCCTTGCCCATGTCGCAGCGTATATTCTCCGCCCCAACATTGCATCTCGTGCTATTGCATCCCGTGCTATATTTCCTTCTGCCAGCCAAAGGGGTGCCGCCTCCCTCCATCCTCGGCCCAGGAGAGGCCCCTCCCTCCCCCTCCATCTCCCCGGATTCTTCATGCAGATCGTCCGTTCCGCTGGCGAAGCCCAGATGCAGTGGCGGTCTGGAGGTTGATGTCGTGTTCGCCGCGCTGCCCGCGGAGACGAGGCCGCCAGGCGAGATACAGTGTCAGATCGCCATGAAGATGTACCTGGAAGGTGGGCGATGAGTTGCAGAAGACCAGGCTGGCCCGGCTTCGCTTGTGACATGGCAGCTCAACCAACCTGGTCGCTGACTTGGCATTGCCGAGACTCCGCTCACGCATTGATGAACCCCGTCTATGCTACATACTGCTGCTCTTTTTTGTTTGTTTCTCCACGCGCATCACTCGCATCCCTGATGGCGATGCCGATGGCGATCTCCATGGCGAAGATGATCAACCGAGCTGTCACGCCTCGAAACCCCCACATGCCCTCTTACACCCGCTGCGGGTCTCCAGTCGCTACGTTTCTTCGGTGAAGACAATGCCTTAAAAATTGTGCTTTTTTTAACCTGCAACTCATGGCCGCAGGTGCCAGATGACGCGCATCTCGTTTGCTTTGCTGCAATCTGCACATCTCGTCGGAGATACGCCCTCCCCGTTCTAACTGGGGGCCTCGTATACAATTATTAAACAAGACGGCCCGTCGATATAGACAAGAAACCCCAACAAATAACGCCAATATCCGGCCCCGCGCCGTCCCTCAGGACAAGGGCAGATGATATCCTGTGCGACCCACGCCCGCACCTCGACCAAGGTTGTGTTCTGGTCGCATTGATCTAGCCTGTTAGCTAGTGAGACGCGTCTTGCCGTCGTCTCCTGCCGTCCCCCGCGCGCCCCGGGAGGGCTGTGCCTGATCCGGTGGCGCGGGGCGACCTGGAGGGCTTGCTTTTATCCTTGCCTGTCTCGCATCACAAGGGGGGGAAGACGACAGGACATGGGCATGGGCATGGGCATGGCGGGCGCGGGTGTAGTAGACGCAGACGAAGACGTAGACGTAGCCGCCCGCAACCTCCATCGGGCCGTGAAGGCGAACAACGAGGAGCTCCATCTGTCGAGTCTCGGACGTAAGTTGGCCTACGCCGATGTCCCCGCCTAGGACTTTGCGAATCGACTCTTGGCTCTGATCTGCTTGCCGTATCGGAAGAAGAGGTACGGGAACGGCATCATAGCTACGGTCAGGAAGGCCAGCAACGAAGATGCCCATTGGATACCCAGCTTTCCGTACATCTGGGTTCCGAAGAGAGGGAATGCGGCTGAGAAATCTTTGGTTAGCTCTGATGTGCCTGTTTCTAATTGTCTCTCTCTGTCTCCTCAGCACAAAGGAAAACCCCGATGTCCCTAACGCAGCCGCTCCCCAGGCCGTGCGGGACCGCAGGCCAGGAACCAGGGGTACGGCGACCTACGGCGGTGAAGGAGACGGGATGAGATGGAAGAGACTGTACGCGCAAGGGGACAAGGAGGGGAACGGAGATGGAAGACGGGGGGTGGGGAGGGGAAGGGATCCCAACTTACCAGCAAACGAACAACGCACGAATGCATTGGCGGCCAGGGCGCTCGCGGCGTACAGCGGATACGCATCCACCTATTGATAGTGTCAGTTCAGCACTGGCTCCCTTCTGGCACGGGCGTCACCCCCTGCGCAAGATGCTCCCAGCCATCTGGGTTACGCAGACGAGGGGTCGACTCCGGCGTGTGCGTGGGAAGAACTCACCAGAAATGTAAAGATGCCGCTGAAAACGAGGAGGGTTCTGTTTTTGAAACACCAAGCGGTTAGCCACAGACGGTTCGTTGCAGCGAGGGAATACGAGATTGGGGGAGATGAGGGGGAGCATGTGGCGGTCGTGACCAAGCAGTGACCAAGCCGTGACCAAGCTGCGAGTGCAGATGGGCTGGCGTTGGGAGACCTCAGCCCGTGAGTTTGGGCCGTCCGTGTACGACGGAGGAGAGGGACACAAAGTCGGTGATCCGTCAAGCCTTGTACGACGGACGATGCCTGGTTCAGGGGCTTTGTTTTGACGGCTTGGACACCGGGGACACATGCGATGGGAAGGCCAAGCCTCCCGCGGGATGGGAACGATTGCGACGGTTCGCGCGTGTAAAGTGTTTCGGCACTTACCCAGCTCCAAAGATGGCGGATCCAATAACAGGGACTATCCAGTGCACCCAGGAGTACGACGACCAGCCGAACATGAAGATGCCGGCGGGAACGAGGACGGACCCCAGGATGGCCGGCGGTAGACGGAACTCGGGCTCGCTCGCGCCTTCGACGCCGGTCGCGGCGCTGAGGCGCGCGATCAGGCGCGCGCGGTTGTTATACCACGCGGGGTCCAGACAGGCAGCCATCAGCATGCCGATGAGGATGCCCAGGAACGTGAGGCCGACCTGCCACAGGTTGAAGCCGTAGACGTCGCGGAAGACGAGCGGGAAGGCGCCGAAGAACAGGTACAGGATGCCGAGCAGGATGGCGGAGAAGATGCACAGGTTGAGGCACATGGGCTCGAAGATGAGCAGCTGGAAGGGCTTCAGCAGCGAGTGGCCGATGGCGTTGAGCACCGACTTCTGCACTTTTTCGTTGGGAGCTTGCCATCGCTCGTCGGATGTCTCCTTGCGCATCTTCCTGGCCTTGTCCCGGACCAGGATGGGGTCTGCGTTGAGCCGTGTTAGTGAAAACATCCCTTCTACCGTTTCCAACAAGCCAACTCACGATACGTCTCCGGCACGAGGAACACGATGCTGACCAAGATAGCCACGGCCCAGATCAGGAGCATATAGTACGTCCAGCGCCAGTCGACGTTGTAGTTGATGAAGCCGCCGATCAGAGGCCCGATGGACGGGCCGACAAAGGGCGCCAGCGAGAACATGAGCATGGGCGCCTGGAGCTCCTGGCGGGCGAACAGGTCGCCCACGGTGCCGCCGGACACGGCCAGGAACGCGCTGCCGGCGAAGCCGTCGAGGAAGCGCGAGACGAGCATGGTGGCGATGTTCTTGGCCACGGCCTGGGGAATGATCCAGACGACGTACATGGACCACGACACGAGGTAGATGGGGCGGCGGCCGTAGAACTCGCTCAGCGGGCTCAGGAACATGGGGCCCAGGCTGATGCCCAGGACGAAGAGGGAGAGGCCCAGGGTTGAGACGATGCGTGAGTTGTGGAATTCGGCTTCCATCTGGGCGTATGTTGACGTGTAGATGGAACTGGCGGCGGTGCTGTTTATAGCGTTAGCGGCTGTGTATGTATCATGTATCATGGCCCATTGTCTTGAGTCGGCGGTGCAAAGATATAATCAAGTACATGGATATATATGTGCGTGTGTGTATACTAGCACATCACATCATCCAATGAAACGACGGGTCGGTTAACTTACACGCAGAAGCTTGCCATCGACACAATGACGACAATGGTCCATTTCTTCACCTTGCCGAAGCTGCGCGGACACAGAGGGTCCTCATCGCCGTTGTCAAAGGCGACCTCGAAGGGGTCCTTCTCCACGGCCGCCGTCTCGGCCTGGTCGTCGGAGCTGAGCTGGGCGTCCTGGCAGCCGTACCCGTTCTGTGACCAGGCGCGGCTGAGGGACGTCCTCCGGGACTCGGCTATGGACGGGCGCCGGACGCGGGACTGGATGGGAGAGAAGACGGCGCTGGAGTCCTCGGCGGCGTCGCTCGAGGCCTTCTCCGGGTCGTGATCCATGGCCTTGGGGGAGGGAATTGAGAAGAAGAGAGACGAGGATAAACGGGAAAGAAAGCCAGAGAGAAGATGATTAGGATTTGGTCAAGCAGCAGGGCGTTGACTTCAAATACTACCCGCGCGCCCTCGCGACTCGACGCCAACCAAGACTTCGGTCTTCAAACTCCGTGGAGCTCCTTGGAGCGTACGGAATATTACTCATCGTCGCCTTCACCAGGGTTCGACGGTTCATTCTCAAAGAGTGGGTGGCCGCCCCGTTGAATTCTGGGCTACGGGCCTATGGCATCCCCAGCAACGCAATCCATAATCCGGGGGGGCTTCTTGGTCAGCTCCGGATATTGGACGGAGAGAAAGGAAAGCGGCCGCCATTTCTGGATGAATTGGTCCAGAACTAACTTGTTTCGTTGTAGGGCCATCGTAGATCCAACGGGGGGTCTGCTTCGCGACTTCGCGCAATTGGCAAAAAGAGCGCGGCGGATTTGACCCGGAATTAAAGGCACAGATACAACGAGGGGCTTGCTTTCGCAGACAACATGCGCAGTTACGTAGTGGCGAAGAGACAAGAAGCTGAAAGGGGCGGGCAAATAACACGGCACGACGGATGTTTAGGAGGCATTCTACTCGGCTGTTCGGCGGCGGCGCCGAGGGAACGGCATATTGACGACTTGGCACGCGTCGTCTCTTTTTTTGCAAGGGAGCGTGATTTGATGCCTTTCTTTCTCGGGCGAAGGCGAGAGTAGACTAGTTTAGCTATAAATGAGGGAATGCTTGTTTTTTCTTTTAGACTCAGCAAACGAAAAAGCTTCATTCATCAATATCGTCGTTGGTCAAGGTATGATGATGTCATGTTCGGATCCGACGTGCCGGCGAATGGGAGGCTCTCATCAGTCAAGGTTGCGTCAGCACAGCGCGCGACTAGCTCCAGATTTGTGAGGTTTGTCATTCATCTTTTCAAGCGCTCTGGATACAACTATGTGCTTGCTTTCTATAAACTATCTACGCGCGGTTTAATATGCCTAAAAGAGTCCCCCTGTACATCTCCATCCATCTTGTCGTCGTGTACTCCGGATATTGTATCAAACTTAACTCATCGCAAAAACAGACACCGACCGAGCCTTCTAGTACCGCTAGGACCATGCAACCAACAACACCCAAACAAACAAATGCTAAAAACACAACACCACACCACACCACACCAAAAAGCACTCTCATGTACAATATCCCTTCTGTCCTTCCTGCTCTTGAGCTCCTCCCCCTAGTAATACTCCGGCAACCCGTCAAAGTCCGGCACGTCGGCGTCGCAGTTAAAGTCCCGCTCCCAGGCCTTCTCCGGGAGCACGCCGGCCTTCAGCCCGGCCTCGTAGCTCCACTGGGCCGCCGACTCCGTCTTCCAGGTCCAGTACCACCAGCCCCAGCCCTTCTCGAAGCTGTGCATCTGGGCCTCGGCGAACATCAGCAGGAAGTTCTTGTACTGCTTGCTCCAGTCGCCCGGGTCCGCGTTGGCCTCGTCGCACGAGCACTGCGCGCTCTTGGCCGGGCACCGCGGCGTCAGGATCGAGGTGCTCTTGTTGCCCGTGTCGTACGTGCCCTCCCACCGGCTGCCCCAACCCACGCCCGTCAGGAACTTGGCGCAGTCCGTGTCCGCCTGCGACCACTCGGCGAAGATGGTCGGCCCGAACCCCGTGCTGGTGTCCATGCTGGACTCGGCCTGCTCCGTCCACCCGTCGCACGCGTACGTGACCTTCTCCTTGTGCGTGTAGTCGATCTGGTTCTCGTTGAAGATGACGTACTGGTGCACGTCGAGCACCATGTCGTCGTAACCCGTCATCTTGCCCTGCCAGTTGTCGAGGCCCATGAAGCCGTCGCCGAACACGATGAGCGCGTCCACGCCGTTCTTGCGCACCAGTGTGTACGCCGACTCCGTCCAGCTGATGACCTCGCTGGTCGACAGATATGTCATCCGCGGCTCGTTGGCCAGGCCGTAGTGCGAGATGATGTTCTTGTAGCGGTCCTGCGCGAAGAACTTGGACAGCCGGTTGTGAATCTCCAACCCGCGCTTTGCGTTGGTCGCTCCGTCCGTCCCGTTCAGCCAGCCGATGGTCCCCCATTTTCCGCTGTGATTCCACCCGTTCTGACTGCCCGGGATACCGTGAAGGTCGAGATTCACCCGAAGACCGTACTTGCGTGCCCACTCGATGGCTCGCAGCAGGTACCGCCACGACGTCCGGAACAGGTAGGGCTCGTCGTCGTAGACCTGGACGGCCCAATACGAAAAGGCGATTCGCACGTGGTCGAGCCCGGCGGCTTGGATGTCCTTGAAGGTGTCCTCCGTGACGAACGACGCGTAGTGATCCTCCAGGGTACTCTGCGCATCCGCGCCCAGATGCTCCGTCAGCGTCCACTCGTCGACGACGCCGAGCTTTGTGTCGTAACTGAACAGCGACGGCGTGATGAAGGGCTCCAGCGACAGCCATCCTCCCAAGCACACTCCGCGGGCCGGCTTGTCTGCGTAAGAACCCCAGGCTTTGTTGAGTGCGGGCACGTTTTCGTTCGCCTGCGCCGAGTCGTCCCACTCCGTGTTCAGACCCATGATGGGTAAATCTCCAACCATCTTGTCCGTAAAGGTAACGTTGAAGTCGGTCGTCGATGCCCAGGTCCACGGATCGAGGTACGAGTTTTTCCACTTGTCTGGTATATCTTTGCGGTCCACTCCATCCAAGTCCGACGACGAGCCTGAATCCGAGCTGTCGGAGTCGTCGCTGTCCTTGCCCTTGTTCTTGTTGCTGACAACCACTGCCACAATGATGATGATGATCACGAGAACGGCGCTGCATCCGAGGAGGATCCCTGGAGTCCTAGTTAGCAATAGTTCCGCTGCTACCACAGCATCCATAACTAACATATTTTCTTTTTGCTCTTTTTGGGGCGTTGCTTTTCGTAAAAGTCCTTGTCGAGGCTGTCGTCGCTCCATCTGTTGATTCCCCCTCTTAGTCCCGACGCCCTCCCCTCCTCCATAACAGCGCCGCTAACAACTCGTCGTTTTGCTGGTTTGCGGTGTTTCCGTGGCCTCTCGGGTTCTCGATCTCGGTACTCATCTCGACTCGGCCGCTTCGCGCGTTCCACTCTCTTCTTCTCTCGCGCATTTGCTCTCTCTAGCTCTGCCAGAGCCCCCGCCGACAGTGTTTTTGAGCTCCCCTCGGCTCGGCTGTCCTCCGATCCTGACACCGGCCTCCGAGTCCTCGGCTTCTTCTTCTTATGCCCGGTCTTCTTCGACGTGTGGCCATTGCGCGCGCGTTCTCGTTCTCGGTGTCGGTGTCCATGCGACGGCCGTGATGATTCTCGGGGGGGCATTTTGCAGGCTGGGACGGCGTCGCTGGAGTGAAGTCTCAAAGATTAGAAGCCATCGAAGCGGTGGAAAAGGGTCTGAGCTGCGACATGGTGACGACGCTGGTGCCCGGTTTTGCGACGAATGTCCACTTTCGGCCAGCGCTTGCGAGTCTTGGCGTGGGTCGGTTGTCGACCGGGCAACGATCTTATCAGCGGTTTACAGTGGTCGCAGAGGCGATGATTGCCGCCAACCCCGCGGGGGCCGTGACAAGCCGAGCTTGACATCACCAGCGCCGAGGACCATCAGCTGGACAGTAAGGTATGTTGTACCGCTGCGGCTATGCCTTCTCTGACAGAAGCTTCGACGGCCTCTCCATCACCTCCCTTCTCAATTCACCGCCGTGAGCACTTTAAAGAGCCGATATGAAGCACCGCGCACTACACCAGCTGAAGCGGGCGCTGGCGCCTTTGTCTATCGTCCAGCTCCCTCTCCCCTTGGCGCGTTACTACTCGACACATCCTCCCAATGCCAGACTCAACATCCCGATTGACTATGCCACAACGCCTCTCCTGGCTCATAGCTCGCAGATGGCGCTGAGCAGCAAGGAGCTGCCTGAGGAGGTCCGCAATGGTACCACCAAGAAGATGAACCTCTTCCAGGCCATCAACGACGCGATGGGCATTGCTCTCTCCGAGGACGAGTCGGTCGTCATCTTTGGCGAGGACGTGGCCTTTGGAGGTGTCTTCAGGTGCACCATGAGACTTGCAGAGACACACGGCGCCGACAGGGTGTTCAACACGCCTCTCACTGAGCAGGGCATTATGGGCTTCGGCATCGGGCTTGCAGCCGAGGGCATGCGACCCATTGCCGAGATCCAATTCGCCGACTACGTGTATCCTGCGTTCGACCAGCTTGTGAATGAAGCAGCCAAGTTCCGATATCGCGACGGAGCATGCGGCCGGAGTGTCGGAGGCCTGACCGTACGGATGCCGTGCGGTGGTGTCGGCCACGGTGGGCTCTATCACTCCCAGTCCCCGGAAAGCCTCTTCACCCACATCCCGGGACTCAGGGTCATCATGCCGCGCTCTCCTGCGCAGGCCAAGGGTCTCCTCCTTGCGGCGATCCGCAGCAACGACCCCTGCATCTTCCTGGAGCCCAAGATTCTCTACCGCGCCGCGGTCGAGCAAGTCCCCACGCCACCTTACGAGCTACCGCTGTCAAAGGCCGAAGTCATCAAGGAAGGAAAAGACGTGACCATTGTGTCATACGGCCAGCCGCTGTACCTTTGCATGTCAGCCATCAAGCAGGCGGAACAAGACCTAGGCATCTCGGTGGAGCTCATCGACCTGCGGACGGTGTATCCCTGGGACAAGAAGACGGTGTTTGAGAGCGTCCGCAAGACGGGACGGGTCATGGTGGTGCACGAGGCCATGGTCAATGCAGGAGTTGGCGCCGAAGTCGCGGCTGCCATTCAGGAAGATCCAGACACCTTCAACCGTCTGGAGGCGCCGGTGGCGCGTGTAGCTGGATGGAGCATTCACAACCCGCTGCTATTCGAGAGGTTCCATCTGCCGGATGTTGCAAGTGAGTACACGTCAGGTTCCGTGGGATGTAGATTTGCATCGCTAACAATTGTTCCCAGGAATTTATGACAATATCAGACGGGTGCTGGAGTACTAGATGCTGTGAGGAGCTGTAAGACAGGATGTATCTATGGAGAGAAGTTAAAAGCCTGGATAACCGGGTATGTATTGAACTTGAAGTGGGTTACTCGGGGATAGGGGACCTTGGGATGTCGCGGTTATTAGAGGGAGAGGACATACCTTTGATGACTTGTAGATAATGCAAATTTGCCTACCTACCTAGTTCACGGCCCATTTAAATCAACTTGTCGAATTCCCCCATCTACCTGTCTGCTTTTATGAAGATAAGTGAGCTCGAAACCGTTGAAGGTGGTTGCAACTCGGTGTTGAAGATTGAGTTTTACAGCGACCAACCAGGTTGGCAACTACACAAATAGCCCAAAATTCCGAGGGTTGAAGTCTCTCCATTTGAGAAATACTCATAAACACAGAGTAATCCATTATACGCTTCTTATTAATTTTTAGGTATGAGTAGGAGGTTAGCATACACACTTGACCATCCTCAGGTGCTTCTAACCACAGATGCCCCACTTTGGCTCTTCCCAGCTCCAAGCCCGCCCAAGCTGCTGTGCCCCGCCTCCCCGTTTCCCCTGGCCGGGCTTGAACTTGATGCAACTACCTTATGCATCACTGTTGAGCCTCGATTCGTACTCCCTTACTACGCCATCTCCGCCAGTCGCGAACCCTCCTCTTTACTCTCTCGCCATTCCCGCGTAGCTGGCTTATTCGCACCATGTCGGAGCTTGAGACCGTCTCGGCCTTTGTCGAGGGCGCTCCTCCAGGAGAGGTACTTTGACCCATTGCATCGAGCCCAGCCTCAGCCTGAACCTCCGTTGCGAGAGCTCCACGTCAGCCGTCATCAGCTAACATCCGCCCTCAGCTCGCAGACGTCGTCGCAGGTAACACCGCCCGATTTCCTCCCGATCCCGCCTTGTCCGCAGGAACTGTGCATTGACACGCCGTCGACAGATATCAAGGCCCTCACCCTTTCCTCGAGCAACATTCTCGACGACCTCGTCCCCGCCTTCAAAAAGTACAACGAGGAGCAGTTCGTCACGGTCAAGCTTCCCGGAAGCAGCCAGCCTGTGGGTGACGATCAACAACACGGATTGAGGGTTGGGATAATGTACTGAAGCCGTCGGACAGGTCATCATCAGCTCCCACAACGAACTCGGAGACGGCCGATACTACGATGTTGAGAGCTCTTCCAGCTTCGCTTTCGATCACACAACCCAAGTAGGCCGACAAATCGACATTCTAGCAACGGGAGATCGAAGTGCTAATGGAACGACAGAAAGCCAGTGCTGTGCAAAGCCATGTCTTGGAAGGTGCACAGGCAGACCTGGTGTGAGTATATCCGTTGGAACATGTCCATGACATTTGTTGACGTCAGGCGATAGAAAATCCACACTCAAGAACCTGGGTATCTACGTTCAGGAGCACTTTGCCAACGCAGCATACGGCGCCTATTCCATCGAGTCTGACTCCAAGATTGCTGTTGTCATTGTCGGAAACAAATACAGCCCCAACAACTTCTGGTGCGTGTGCTCGATCTCGGGTCAAATTAGCGGATAGAACTAACCTGGTGTTGCAGGAACGGTCGCTGGCGGTCCCTGTACATCTTCGATCCATCGTCGGGAAGCCTCGTAGGCTCCCTCAAGGTGGACGTTCACTACTACGAGGACGGCAACGTGCGACTGTTGACCAACAAATCAGTCACTGCTACGATCCCTTCCGGCACCGGTGCGGGAATCATCAAGGAGATCTCGACGTCTGAGAGAAAGTACCAGGAGGAGCTGAACCGAGGCTTCGTGAACCTGAGCGAGGGCGCATTCAAGGGGCTGAGACGGCAGCTGCCCGTCACGCGGCAGAAGATTGAGTGGGATCGTGTGACGAGCTACCGACTGGGCCAAGATATTGGAGGTGGAAGCTCGAGACGATAGACAGGCTCAGCACCTGTCGCAAAGGGATGTACTCAGGCCCTGGGCAGGGAGTTGTTGCAGGGATGATACACACATGTTATCCGAGTCGCGATAAAGATTGAAGCCGATCGAATGTGGGGAGAATCTAGACTAGTAGAACCCCACCAACCGACGGCTGTGAACGATATGACGATGGCTTTTGAAATGATGAAGAGAATAGCAGCGAGACGTGGACGTGATGAACGGAGTCTCTGGTCAGCAGCATGAGTGTGGGGACCTGTGACCTCGTCTAGTTGTCGTTCTGGGCAAATCTAAGCTATCAGATGTGTCAGTCGATGTCCATACTACGCAGTCAGGCAGTCTATTCGCAGGCACTGTGCATGCCCCTCTTCCTCTGCCCTCTTCGACTTTCCCGAATTGGATCTGGCTCTTGGTTTTCAGTTTTCATCTACCCCATCAGTACAACATACACCAGTCCTAGCTGAATCAAGTCGTTCACAAGCCACCAGCAACGTCTCCTAGCTCGGAAGCTACCCGGGAACAACTCATGCTGGTGGCATTATTCACATCATGGCAGCCTCCAAGTTCCCAAACACTCAATACACCTCGGAGCAATTCGTCGAGAGTAATGGCACTATTCTGTTTGACTTCTCGGGGCACACGAACAAGGTGTGTCTGCTTCGGTACAGTTCAAGCCCTGGCAACCAGACCACCGGAGAACGGCTGCTCGCCAAGGGCCGGAGGAACTGTGGCGAGTCGCGGGGCGCGGCGGCGCTTCGGGAGGTACAAGAAGAGACGGGTTATCCATGCCATCTGCATCCCGTACAGATGTCTACTCGCGCGCCGGGTCCGACGGAGACGTCCCATGTGCCCGACCAGGCACGCTCTTATCCTGACCTCACGGAGCCATTCATGCTTACGACCCGGGTGCTTGGAGGAGACGGGACGAACATCAAGTTGATCTGGTGGTTCATCGCCGAGATTGAGTCAGTCGGGCCTGAGTCAGTCACGGGCGAGGAACAATTCACCGCGCACTTCTTTAGCTACGAGGAGGCGCTCCAGAAATTGACATGCAAGGACGACCGCACTGTTTTACTGCGAGCCATCAGCCTCGTAGAAGGTTCCTGAAGGTTGAGCCACATGATGGATGGCGGAGATATGGCCGATAGAGAGATGGAGTGAAGTGCGAAGACCCAGTTAACCAATTAGGAATTATTCACGAACTGCCCCGTGTATCATGCCCAGATAAAGCATAAGTGGACGACTACACGATGCACGATGCGCCAGAGCCCCGCCTCAAGACGACGCCTCCTCGGGAATCCGGGAATCGGGATTGCGAAGGACAGGGCCGAAGTATCGCCTTAACAGACTTACGTTCTTAGCTCCAGCCTCCCACTCCGAGGAAAATCGACACAAAATCAAGGTCAAGACGAGCGAAGCAGGCACTGAGACAGATGGTTGGAGCCCATCGGTTCCCCGGTTCCCCCCATTCTCCAGTTTGCACAGCGCACAGCACCTATCGCGAACCCTGCGGCGGTTGACCTAGTGGCTTTTCTCGGAGGCGGGGTAGTGTCGCGAGAGTGGGCGAGAGTGGGCGGAAGGCTTCTTCCTCTGGACGAGTGTGTGTCAGCCGTGATGGACGTGTGAGCGTAGATGCGACGGTCGGCATGGTCTCCGGAAACAGTTGCCTAGAAGCTCGGCGGAGGTATTATTTGGTTTCTTTGGATGCCCGAGGAATTGCTGAAAAGGGAAATTTCCCTCCTAGGCCGGGAACCAAGGAGTCCACGGAGCACCGAAGGGACAGGAGCGGCGTAATAATAAAATGCACCGAGATTCATGAAGGGGAGATGGAGATTAATAATAAAAAGATCCGTACGCTTGGTCGATGCATGCCAATATCCCGAGGGCAGCTCGGAGTATACAGTTTGCCAGAATAAATGGGCGGAAATAAACCGACCAAAGAAGAAACGGAATGGATAGAAAAGCAAAGAGATAAGTGTCCACCCGGTATCGGTTCCGGATTCCGGATTCCGGGTTGAGGCGAGTTGGTGTCCTCCACGGAGGCGGAGGACGCACCTGGGTTCGCTGTCGCTTTCGGGTTGAAATGACGGTGACGACGGGCTGGGATGATGGGAAAACCCGGGCGGCACGGCGTATTCGTACCTGGATCGATAAGCTTGCCGGCAGAAGAAAAGGGACCCGGGCACAAAACCAGGCGGCAGCGGGCCAATCAGGGCGCGAGGGCGGTAATATCGAGGGTTTCCATTGGCCGGGCCCGCTCTCAACAGAGTGGGTGCCCATGGGTTCGGTCGGAACTTGGGCAAACCGATCGTACCAGGAGCAGCCAGCAAACGAAACGCGGCCCTGCGGCGCTCGGTGCTGACCTTTGGCTTCATTCGGCGCTGGGTTGGTGCTCCGCGGTAGCTCAGTGGAAACGAAGAGCCTAGAGGGACCCGTTGGACCCTGTTTTTTCTTTTTTCTTTTCCTATTTCGCGGTACTGTCAGTGAACGAGTCGTGGTGGAAGAGGTACTTGCGGAGGTACCTCCGTGCTACTCGAACTGCCGTGCTGGACTCCGGGGCCTCGGAACCGCTACTGCCCGCTGTCGGGGTCGCTGAATGCGCTGTGACTCCCGCTAGCGTAGAGGAGCTGCGCAAGACTCCGAGTACCCGTCGAGGTACAGTTGGCAGATCATTGTGTACCTCCCACTAGTAGTGTGGCTGCCACGAACAGGGGACCGGCACCGTGGCCTCGATTTGCTCTCTCTAAGGTAAGTTATCCCATCCCATCCCATCCTCGTTTCCATCCTCCTCCTCTTCCACTTTCCACTTGCTTCTCTCATTGCCGACTCTTCTCCTCAACTCCTCCAACGCGCTTCCTCTTCGCCCGAAACGAAACGACCCGCTTCCTAAAACCTCGCGCCCGTCACTGCCTTCTCAGACGCTCTCCGTACACCGTCCCCGAGACCGCTTCCCCCCACCAACATAGCAAAGATGGCCGAGATCAAGGAGTATTCCTTCCAGGATGTTGCTGAGCACAACACCAAGAACGACATGTTCTGTGTGATCCACGACAAGGTCTACGACTGCACCAAGTTCCTTGACGAGCACCCGTGCGTCCCTTCCACCCCTTATCTCTTGCGCGTGCCCGCCTCCCGCTAACGTTGTCCTCAGTGGTGGTGAGGAGGTCATGTTGGACGTTGCTGGTCAGGACTCCACCGAGGCCTTTGAGGATGTTGGCCACAGCGACGAGGCCCGAGAGGTCCTCGAGAAGCTCTACGTCGGTGAGCTGAAGCGACTGGTAAGAAACCCCCATCCCCGCGGCTCAATTGCGCACCGCTTCGGAAAGTTAACGCTTCATTCCTCCAGCCCGGCGACCCTGGCCCCAAGAACACTGCCACCGGCAACTCTCAGGCTTCCACCAAGTCCGATGGTGGTCTCAGCCTCGGCCTCTACGCCGTCGTCGTTGTCGGCGGATTCCTTGCCTACGTCGGTTACCAGTACCTCCAGCAGCAAGCCGCCGCTCAGTCCCAGCAGCCGCAGGCATGAAGCGCATTGCCATGAACCGACCCCCCAACTGGCTGGTATCGCATATCGCAATGTGTTCTTTTTTCTGGGAAATCTAGTGTGGGCTCGGCCGCCGAAGCTGGCCGACATTGCAATTAGGAGTTTGGCCTTGGGACCGGGCAAATTTAGACGGCGCGCGCAACAGATCCCGGCTTGGACATGAAAATGATTCCGCGGGCGGCTCCAAACCCATTGAGTCCCCGATTTTTTTGTTGGGGTGGGTGCGAAGACCCAGGGATGAAATCGCATCCTTGTCGAGGGGCGCAATTTCTGCTGCGCGAGGCAAGGCTACGGAGCACGGTGTTGCATGGGAAGATTCTGTTTTTTTTTTTTAACAGGGGAAGGAAATCTTGGGCAGTAGATGTATATCCTCACTTTTAATCGATGAAAAACGATTGACCACGACGCAACTTAGAGTTCATTGGCTAGCCTGCCTGTTTCTGTTCTGTTTAGTTGAGACTACGTTGCTATTCCGCAAGGCTGTGTGGCTGAAGGGGTTCCAACTTTGGCTACGAACGCTGACCGCCTTGGCCCAGTATTATTGTTGAGCTGCGGCGCCACGCACATGCCATACCACATGCTACGCCACACTTAGGTAGAGCTCTTCAGCCTCGCCTTGCTCACGGATCAACGTCAATCTCAACTTCGCTTCACCTCACTCTCACCATCACTTTCGCTCTCCTTTGTCCGCCGTCCCTCCTTTCGCCTTTCGCCGCCCGCGTTTCTCCTCCGCCTCAAACCTCCCACCTTTCTCTTCCCACCTTTTCCGCTCCCGTCAACCCCACGAAGCGCCGTCCATCAGCCAGTCCAAGTCGCCCATCATGTCTTCGTACCTGGACAAGCAGGCCAACTCCTTCAAGGGGAACCTCGCTTCCGCCGCCGCAAAGCTCTCCAACCCCACCTCTACCAAAGCCGTAACCACCAAGGCCGCTTCCCTCGCACTACCGTCGCTCGCACCGCCCTCGCCTTCGCCCTCCGCCGCCTCCGATCCGAACACGCCGAGCGTCAAGCGCAAGCGCGATGCCGTACCCGATGTGCCCTATTCCCAACCCCAGCTCACGGGCTATGGCGCCGAGGTCAAGACTCAGATGACCTTCGCCGTCGAGTACCTCAAGAAGAAGGGCGAAGACAAGACCATTACCGAGATCATCGACCATCTGAGTTTGCGCGGCTATACCGAGGAGCACAAGCGCGAGCTGGCCGACGGCCTTCGGGGTCACCCACGTATCGACTGGAGACCCGACGGCAGCCTCAGCGAGCAGACATGGCAGACGGGCATGTACTCGCACCGCCCGATTATCCCGGGCGTCAAGGACGCTACGTCACTGCTCGCTCACCTGCAGCGCAAAACGGATGCGTCGGGTGTTTCCGTCAAGGACCTCAAGGACGGTTGGCCAGACTGCGAAGAAACGCTCTCATCGCTCGAACGTCAGCACAAAGTCCTCGTCGTGCGCACTAAGAAGGACAACCTGCCGCGCTGCGTCTGGATCGACGATGCCTCGCTGCACTACAGCGTCCAGCCCGAGTTCCACGTGATGTGGCACCGCGTGCCCCTGCCCAGCACCGACGACATGCACCGTAAGCTTGTCAGTGTGGGACAGAAACCCACGAGCGAGGACCCTCGCAAGAACGCCAACCTAGGCACGAAGCCCAAGACGCAGCGCAAGCGCGCGGGCAAGCGCGGCGGCAAGGCGACCAACGTTCACATGGCGCACCTCATGCAGGACTACAGTGGCATGAGGCGGTGAAGCCTCATCTGGTCTCAAGAAGGATACCCGCGGCAGGATGACGATGAGTGATGCGATTTGCTTTCTCGGTCTACAAGGGCGTTGGGCGGACGGTCGGTCGGTTTCTTTCTTCTTTTTCTTTTTCTTTTTCCATCCATGGCATGGGGAGAACGGGGTTGTCTCCCGGCGTTAAAGGGTAGGTTGGTTTTCATTTGACCCAAAAGCAAAAAGGGCACGGTGATTAGCATGAGGCGGCAACGGTAGACAAAGAGACGCGAGCTTATAGCGTCAGTATAAGTTTTCGATCAGCGATTATGCTCCTACAGAATAGCATATCCTCTCGCCGCCTTCCCTGTGCCTCTCTCCCGTCTTGTGACCCATCCGCCGATGCAAACAAAGCAAGGGCTTGCCGACCGTGCGAGCTAATTTCGGGAGTGTTCCGCGCGGACTCGGCTGGGGAGGCGGACGACTGGGCGGGCGGATGTTTGCTCAGGCAACTGCCGCACATCTTGACAACGGAAGTCACCGTTGCATCTAGAACAATGCGGTTGGGCTTGCCAGCGTTGCATGTGCACCTATTCCGAGACGTTCACTAATCACCCAACAGCTATTGTTTCCGCTTTGGGTTTAAACGTCTTTGCCCTTTCAGACGGAGACTGCCTCTGATTCGCCGGTTGGGCGGGCACTCACCGAGGACCGCCACAGGATAGGCTCATAATGACAACGATGGATCGTCATCACGGCTCACAAACCACGACCTGGGGTAAGGCAAAACAAAGCGCTATGCATGAGTTAAGATAAAAGCAAGGGGGCTGCCAAAGCTGTCACATCCTCAGGGCCGCATGACATAGCGGGCGGCGCAATATGCGGTGACGGGCTTTATTAGTGCTTATACGTATGTGACCTCTCGACGGGGAGGATCCGAACGGCTTTGGCCAACGAGAGGGCGACGAGGGCGACGATGGGCGCTGGGGGTGGCATCGGGAAGAAGCAGACGGAGAGGGAACTCGGTGGCGAGAACGAAGACGTCGGCAAAGGGCAAACAAAGGAGGCGAGGACCGGCCGGGTGAAAGATTGGCAAGAGGCGTGTTGGCCGGGGATTTGCAGAAATGCGACGTCGCGAGCTTCACCGACCGGCCGCCTCGACGAATGACCGGGTTGCCGGGCTCTTAGAGGTGTTCACTTTCCCCTCTTTCCACCGGCTTTGAGGTCTCCGTGATTGGTCGTCCCGGAGCCCATTGTTGGCTCTGCTGCTACCTATTGTTGGTGCGACCGTTGCTTTTTTGCTGCTACGTATTGTGAGACGAGGCTTGACGCAAATGTGACCTACTGTCTCATCCAACGGGCGGATCAAAAGTACATGGAGGGCAGGACGGTACAGAGCAGTACGTTATGGGGGCGATCGGCCTTTGTGAATGCCTCGGGGCAACGAGATGACGGCAACGACTTACGGGGAGATGCGAACGAAGATGCTGGGGGTTCTTGGGCTTGTAAGTCGTCGTGGGAGAAGGATATCCGCTTAGAGCGATTTTTGCAGGGACGAAAGCAGACCTTGTCATACCTTTGGAGCGTCTGCTTGTTACAGCCCGGTCGTCGCGGTATGGACGTTGTTGGTCTTTATCATATGCTCCCTGCAAGTCCTCGCAAGGCAACTTACACTCGGCGGCATGGTTGGCTGAACGATGAGCTCGGCGGCGCAGGTCTCATGCACGAGGCAAACATGGCTGAGCGGAACGACTGGACTGGCTGGGCCCTTCTCTCTCTCTTCTCTCCTCTCCTCTCAACACGGATCAGCCCTTGACGTTGCGTTTTCCGCCAATCAGGCTGGCCATCCCCCTCGGGCGGCAATGTCATGTTGACGCGCTCACATACCTTACTTAAGGCGTTATGTCCCCCTGGTCGAGTGAGTTGCCACCGACCAGACAAGCCCTATAAAGTTATCTCTCTAAGCCGTCTCGGTCGCTTGTCTCCATTCAACTCTTGTATATCCCAAACCACCTCCCGCCCACCCAATTCTACCCTTTGCCACCAGCCGCGATGGTCTCGTCCGCGCCCCTGCAACGCATCCTGCCCAGGCCTGCGGCAGAGGTCGAGCCCGAAACCCAAGAGCAGCCGCCACCGCTGCTCCCCAAGCCGAAGGAGAGGTCGCACACGGCTATTGCATGCCTGCGTACGGATACAGCTCTCAAGTTCCCCCGTTCTGGAGAACCCCCTTGGGGTTGAGAAGCTAATTCTTGTCGTGTATCCCGTTGTGTAGGATGCCGCGCTCGCAAGTCGAAGGTAAGTAAGTAGAATATGTGGCTGGAAATTTTGGGTGTGCTCCTGTTGACTGACTCTGTTTTCTAGTGTAAGGGCCAGCAACCAACGTGCATCTCTTGCGAGGTGGTAGGAGCCGTGTGTATCTACAGTGCGCCAGAGAACCCGGCAAACGCAATCATCAGAGAGCTCGAGGGGCAGTACAACGAGGCATCTAACGTCCTGAACACGCTCCACCAGCAGGATCTGTCCACCGCCATCCAGATGCTTCTGAGGCTTCGCGCCGCCGAGGGCCCTGAGATTCTGGCGGTGTTGAACCGGGAGGCCGCTCAGGAGGCGCCTCGACTTTCCGGTCTCCCCCAGCCGTTTCCCCTGATGGAGGGAACTGAGCCAGTGCCGGGTGACGACTCGGAGGGTGTTTACAGAGTGCACGCGGTGAGGAGGTCTCCGGAGATCCTGCTTGAGGAGTTGCCACTCGCCCAATGGACCCAGGTTCCCTTGGACGAGGGCACGCTGAACCATCTGCTCGCCCTCTTCTGGACCTGGGACAACTCGCTCGCGAGGATCATCGACCGAGACCTGTTCCTGGAGCACCTCCGTACCAGGGGTAACCCGATGCTCAACACCAGGGCAACTATCCCCGGTGGCTTTTGCTCCGAGGCCCTCGTGAACGCCATGCTGGCAATCGCAACTGTACGTGATGCATCTCAAACCCGCAACCCCCCGAGAACCAAGAAACCGGCTGCTAACCCCGTGGCAACGCGGACAGATGTACTACGGCGATAGCACAAGTACCGAGGACTCCGTCCGGGCCCATGGGCGCGTCTTTGCCGACGAATCGTTCCGGCTCTTGGCTGTGCAGGATCAGCCAAGCTCCATCCCCCTCCTGCAGGCAATCGCCTTTGCGTGGGTGTACGAAGAGGCTACTGGCAACTGGAAGAGAGCGTCCGAACTGCTCGAGCACTTGTTCTACATCCACGCCACTTCCACCTTCTTCAGCACCAATCCAGTCCCGCAGACGACCGAAGGAGTGACGGTTGACGAGCGAGTCCAACACGCCCTCGCGTCCATAGCCTGGGGATTCTACAGCTTAGATGCGTAAGTTGAACTCGAAATGAACCCGGCTTTCTTTACCTCGGTGTGTATCACCGCTCCTGCTAACTCATGCGTTGCGTCACAGCAAGATTCATGTCCCCCTCGGCAGTCCGATGTGGACCAAGAAGCCAGCGCTTCCCAAGCCTTACCAAGGCGACCCGTCGCCGTATCATGGCACGGTGAACAGCACGTGGAGCCCTTACCCAAGATTGAACCAAAATCAGCCGTTGTATCAGAAGGAGGGCATGCTCGCCGAATGTGAATTCGCCGAGTTCTCAGACCGGGTTCTTTACTGCGCCGAGGACGACCGCGTCAGTATTGTGCCCGATATTGGCAGATGCAAGGCCCTGTACAACGAGCTTCTACATCGGAAGAGCGCCCTTCACGAACAGTTCGGAAACGAGCGCGGGTTGATCCCTCCCAAGATGGTCCTTCAGTGAGTCTCAACCCTTCCCATCCTGGATACCTTGCTTGTCCCTTGTTGCCAGGACGGTTCTCTGACTGCGGTCCAGGCTTTTTTACGACATGCTTGCCATCAAACTCCTCGAGCCATGCGCGCGTTTCTCGTTCGTGGAACCCGATGGCGGGCAGACGGCGCTGTGCCTTACCTTTCAGCACTGCGAATCCATGGTTTCAAACATGTGGAGCTATCGCGCCGGGTTCGGGATGCGTCTGGGCTACTGGATGTTGCAGGCGTGCCGGAACATTGTCGTGACCCTCTTGCCTCATCTCTCGACCTCACTCTCACAAGGAGAGACGTACCGAAAGGCGTGCGAGCTACTGTATGAGATGAATCCTTACATGCTGCTCGCGGGCGAGATTCTGGCGATTCTCAACGACACTATGGGTACCCAATCCATTGAGGTGCCCAGCGGAGCGACGGTGTTTTTTCAGGATTAGGAGTATGAAAAGGATTTGGGTATGGACAGGATATAATAGGGTATGGTGGAATATGTATATAGAGTATATGATGATGGAGGATGGTTTTAGTTTCAAGGGTCCCCTCCCCCGGATCTCCTCACCTATGAACCAAATTGACACGTTCCTTCTGTCGGTGACTTTAGTGATGGACTGGACATTGATCCGTGATATTACAAGGCGTAAATTACAGTATCCGCACATTAGTACGCGAAGCCTCACCCCCGCTCTGTCCCGACGCCAAATCTGCGCACTTGACACTGACGCAAAGACTCATAACACCCTGTCCCTTCCTTGGTTTGGCTTGATTCCTCTCCAAGCTTTTAGTACACATCCAAGAAGAGGCCGTTCGCTGTCGACATGCTCGTTTCACAATCTCTCACGTCAGAGGCGCGGGCTTGGCGGCTCCTCCAACGGGCGGGAGGAACATGGGCAGGTAGGTGATCGCCAGGGACATGACTGTAATGAGGCAGCGTTAGCGACGGGTCGTAGATCAACAGTATATGTCAGAAGAGGAGGAACGTACTGGCCATGCCGACGGAGAAATAGCCCGGGGTGGTGGAGTTCTTCTTCGCGTCCTCGCTCTCGCCCAGCCAGCTCTGGATGGAGAAGACGACAGCGGCCCTGTTTTTCGGGAGGATCGAATTAGCATCGTCATCGAGAGTCGGTCACGGTCGCCATGGGAGGGGAAGCTGATGACACCATTTCCACCCATTCCACCTGGCCTCTATAACCAATGCTGACGTACCATCCGATGAGCTTGTTCCGGGTGAACATGGCGGCCATGGGAAGAGTCGTGGCCATGGTCGACGAGAAATCCGTGGCGTCGCTCTTGGCCTTGGGCTCCTGGTAGGGGATGACTGGTCGAGGGGGGTTAGTTGGCTTTCTGTCGCGTCGCAATCGCATCGCATCGGCGCATCGAGGAATGAATTCGGTGGACACGGCGGAGAGAACGGAGCGAAGAGAGCGAGAAGTTTACTCACCCAGGTCGGGTCGTCGAGAGTCTTTGTTGGGCGCCATGGTCGGTTTCGTGGTCCTTTGGGAGTTGAGGATGATGGGTTGAAGTCGCAATTTGGGCTGCTGCGAGCTGTCGCTGTACGTATCTAGGCTACGTGCTTTAGTTAGTAACTTAGGGGAGGCGCTAAACTGTTTGTGGCTGTTTGTGGCTGTTCGTGGCGTGGCCTCGGTCGACCTGCTTAATGGGGAAGTCTCACTCACACCTGAGTCGACATCAATGTGAATACCTTCGTTTCACTCCTCAAATTTCATATTTTGATTCTATGGGGACTTGGCTTGCCTGCAACAACACGGACTCCCATCATCATGCCATGCCGTGGAATGCCGCTCATTGACATCCTCCAGACTCCCCAGCTTGCGTGTAGTCAGACTCATCGCAGCTCACCTCCCAATCAAATAACCGCCATATCTCAAGTCGTCGTCTCGTCTTCCGAGCCCAAAATCGCATTGATCCGCTCCGTCCGTCGTGCAATGCATCTCTCGCGGTTGTAGTCGATCCCGCTCACGACATCCACGTCCAAGTGCTTGAGAACCATTTCAAGCTGTGTAAACACTGCGCGGTTCATTGGAAGTCTGAACGTGAGCGTGTCCACCAGGACCTGCACATCCTTGATGATTCGGTCCTTTTTGTCCGACGGCTGCTCGATCTTCTCTTGCTTGATTAAGGCTTGTTCTGGTTTCTCCTCTTTGGTCGAAAGCTCCTCAACTCGTCGCTTCTTAGATGGGCCGTCGTCCTTTGGGTGAACCGCCAAGAGGAAGTTGTCGGCTTTCAAGAGCAGATCGTTCAGCTTGGAGGTGGAGGCCTTGAGGTCTCCGTACGAGGTCGTCAGCTTGGTCGTGGCTTCGACAAAGTCGTCTCGGACTCTCTTTTGCTCCTCTGCCGCTTCCTCCCGCTCCGCGTGTCGCTGACGCTCATGCCAATCCAGCCAATCTATCCCATTCTCCAGGCGTCGGACAGGACGCATTACCCGTCGTTGCGAGCCCCCGTCCAATTCCGCCGCGACCAGCCGGATCTCTTGCAGCGGTTGGTTGAGTATGTCGCGTCTGACGATGAGCGACTGAGAAACCTCTTCCTCGTAGGTATACGTATACTCCTCGAGGTCATCGGGCGCCTGGTGGACCCATGCCTTTATCTTGCTGCCGTGTTGGAGTCCCCAGACAAACACCCGGTCCTTGACTTCCCCGGTCAGCACCTTGACCTTATGTTCGTCCAGCCAGGCGTTCATCTCCTCGCTGATATCCGCCTTGTACTGGCGGTCGCAGAGTTTCTTGATAAGCTCACGGCCTTGTTCCATCACCTCGCTACGCTTGACGGTTTTCGTTCGTTGAATAATGGTTGTCTTCGGGTATCGTGGGACGTCTACCTGAACAGACGGGTTTCCCGCTTCATGTCTCAGGCCAATGATCTCTTGTAACTTCTCCGACTTGACTCGTACGTTGTCTGTCGCCATGGTGGAATGCGTGTTGGTGCCTCGGGCCTCTTATTGCCTCCTCTCAACGTCTACGGTCTAGGGTAGCCACAGATTGACGCCTTGGTTTTTCTGACTGGGCAGACCTATTACCAAAATTAGGGTATAAGAAACGTCTTCAATACTCAATTAACTTACGGAAGAAATAGTCCAATATGATGAGGTTGTGGTGCCAGAGAGCCATGCGAGGAGAAGCTGCTGAACAGTGAATATAGCTTGCCGAAATGACAGCAATGGAAGTGATTCCCGACCAATTGAATGTTGGATTAGACCCAAGAACTCTGTGAATGAATTAAAGGCCTAAGAGAAGTTGCGCGATGAATGGCAAGAAGAATACTTGGTTGTGATGTACTGGGTTGAGGCGTGGATGAAGGCCTGTGAGGGTCCAGGGGAGGGTCCGGGGCTTCCGCAGCTGCGATTTTATTAGCCACCATAATGCCTAACCCAGGCTTGACCTGGGCACTTAATCACAGTTGACACCAGTCCGAGTGTTCTGTGCAAAGTTCTTCGAATATCATGAAGACCTAGAATACAGGTAAGTTAAAAGCATGGTGCGAGACAGATAGGTAGGCAAAGAACTCTCGTCATGTATTCAAGAGCTTACACTAGTCTTCGAGGATCTTATTGAACAACTTGAAAAAATATATCCCTTCCAAAGCCAACCTCTTGGGCGTCGAGTGGTATCAAACATGGACTGCTGTCATCTTCTTGTACATCGTTGTATAACATATCCCATATCCATCCAGGACAACCGCTCAAGCCTGCAGATTACCTGCCCTTTCCGAACACAAAACCCCGCACAATAACGCCTAGAGATTAATAGGATCTCTCCCCCGTTTTGTTGTTGAAGAATTATTCACTTTTCCGTTTACTCCACCCGGATGATGACCTTCCACTGCAACGCTCCCGCCTCCCTAATAGCACACGCCAGACATCCTCGCTTGCGGCGACTGATGATGGCGTTCCACCCGTTCTGGGCGCAGATGGCTCGCACCAGGATCTCCATGTCGGACCCGAACTGACGCTTCCGCGACTCAAAGTGCATCTGCGCCGCGGCTGGGAAGCTGCCCCTACGCTGGACGATGTTGTACTTTGAGGTGAGACGCTCCCTGGTCGGAGACAAGGGCATCTCTGGCGCCATGTTGGTGATGCAGTCGATGACAAGTACGCGCTCGCTCCCGTTTCTTTGGGAAGGGCGGTGGGGAGCCGTGGTTGGTACGGCAAGCAGTTCAGAAAGCGGCGTGTGCTGTCTCTTAAGAAGCTCCGAGACGTGCATAACCGTGTAGTTGTAATGTTTGTGTAAAGGATGGCCTACATCTTAGGTTAGCCAGAGCTTTAAAGACTGGAGGTGGGTGGTCTTACCTGTCCTGTGCGCAGGGCGAGCACTCTTGCCTAGCAAATCGGACCCGGAGACATCAATTTGCTGGATTGTTGGGCTCGTCGGAGACTTCAAAAACCTGACTCCTCGTGGTGGTGCGCAGGGATGGGCCGTGACGAAGTTGACATCGTATGACAGTGAGAAGGAAAACTCCTCTGGAACCTGGTCATCAATAGAGACGGCAAAGTTGACAGTAGCAGGGAAAGACAGGAGTTCGGGATCCTTGGCAGCCGTACTAGGAGTCGACGTACCACTCTGCTGTGGCTTGGTAAACGGTGTGGTTTGAATCGCGTTTGGCGGAGCGACGAGTTCTAGAGATCGTAGCTTGATGGACAATAGCGGAGGAGGGGTCGAGTAAATGTTCTCGTGGGGAATGATGAAGTCGGCTGGGAAAACAGAGAATTCGTCTGCATCTCCAAGAATAGAGGACTCCTTTTCGATCCGCTTCTTTGCCCAGAGTCTAGCTTTCTTTCCAAGGTGTGCCGTGTCACCTACGCATGGTTAGTGCTCTGTTCGTGTATCAAGGGCTCCTTTGAGGAACTTACCTGGCACATCCTCAACCTCGATGTTGATCCAGCCATCGGTTTTGCCAATAGGCACAATATCGCTGGAGACCCATCCCATGCACTCTGCCGATCCCTTTCCTGCGGCAATGACCCGGCCCACGATGCATGCCGTGCTCCAGAAACTCTTGCCCGAGTATACGAAGCCTCCACAGAGGTTTGCCACAGGACCCAGCTTCTCCATTGCTGCAGGATCATTCTCCAAAAGCGTCGCCATCAGGAAGTGATGAAGACCGTCACCAGGGAGCATAAGCCCAAAGATGTACGACTTCGAGAGCCACCCCGAAGCATGCAGGGCAGCTGCCAGCTTCCTTTGCTGGAGTTGAACCCTTTCATACGGGCTCTTTGGGCGGTCCCAGACTCCAAAATACGATTCCCGCTTTGATCCCTTCGCCTGAGAGCTCGGGGTGGGAACTGGACTCGGGATTGGTGGCGATCCAGCTGAGTTGCGCAAGTTTTCGGAAATCAATGCCTCGTATGTGTCGATTCCAGGCCAACGCAGCTTCTTGGCGAAGTGGGTGAGGCCGTCTACCTGACGCTGGCCATGGCGCCCTTTGATCATATAGCGAATGGTGGAAGGGACCTCCTTCTCCTCATGGTGGTGTCGTAGAGTAATTTTGCTGACGAGTGAACCCAACCATCCAGCCGAACCCGGGGGAGGGCTTGTCTCTCTGGGAGGAGTTCCCTCAAATATAGTCAGGTCAATGTTGTCGAGCCAGCTCCGAGCAAGATGCAGCGACCACTTGACCATGCGGGTCGCAGCCCTCTCAAAGTGAACAACGTCAATGGGACGGAAAGACTCCACACCGTATTCTTCGCCTTCAGTGACGGCATCTAGTCGAATGAGGAGCTCCGTCGAGACCAGAATCTGCATGAGAAGCCAGTACTTTTCTTCAGCGCGCTCGCTAGCACTGGAAGCATCGTGGATGGATGAGGCATCTTCAAGGTCGTCGCCATCTCGCCCTCCCCACAGGATCTGGCCCAGGCGGATCCTCCACTCAACGTGCGTAAAGTCGAACCAGACATTGGAGGTGCCAAGGCACTTAAGCAAGGCATTGATTTGATTAGTTAGGCTATAGTGGTCACGCTTGTCGACCACGATATTGCACGGGCGCATGAAAGTATGGAAGAGATCCTGGTAGGTTGAGACAGAGGTCCTCTTTCGGAGGTCGTTGTCTCGATAAAGCTCGCCGTTGCGCTTGAGTCTGTTGAGGATGTCAACCTCAGGGAGGCGGCGCAGATGGCCGAGGACAGAGACCATGCGCTCTCTCGCCTCGACGATGACCTGGTTCTTCTTGCCGACGCTGTCGAAACCGAACTGCTCTTCCTCGAGGGAATCGCCCACGGCGAGCTCAAGGGCGGCCTGGTAGCCCATGGAGCCCTTCTCCAGGCCCTGCATGCTCAACATGTTGGGACGCTCGCGACATCGGATGAAGAAGTGCGCCTGGCGAGACTCGGCGACCAGTTTCTGGGCAGCGGCATCATGGTTGATGTCTCGGCTTAGATGGGGCCAGGCAGTAACACCGCTCCAGGCACGGTCTTCGACCTGGGCATGGTCGGTGAGATCGCGGATCTCCAATGCCTCGTCAAAGGGAAAGGCGACGCTGGGATGGGGAGCGCCAGAGCAATGGCCCTCGCTGCGGGCGAAGTACTGGGGGGCGCCGGAGAAGAGCTTCTCAATCTCGCCGTCGGTAAGAGTGGACATGATTCTTTCCAGCTTCAGGACAGGTTTGGCGGGGGGAGAAGTAGGAGTGGCCACCTCCGTGCCGGGGGTCGGGGGAGTAGGAGGGAGGGGCTTGTTCGGATCTGGTGGTGAACGCGGGGAAGCAAGTGGCCGAGGCCGTGATGGCGAGTGAGGAGGTGGGGCCTGGAAGCGGACGGTTCGGTCGGCAGGAGCGGCGCGGTGTGGCGGAGAATGCGGGGGGAGGAGGGTGGGTGAGACCTAGAAGGGCGGGAGAAGGACTCGCATCAGCACAATTGACGGGAGAAGAAGAGGTGAAAGTAAATAAAAAGGTAGGACAATTGAAGCCGAGAATGAGGAAGGAAGTGAGTGGGATGAGATGAAATGGGATCGGATCGGAAGCAGAGTCGAATGGGATGGAGGAGTGGAGGGCGCCGAGGAGAGCGATGCATCAGACGTAAGGTAGCTAGATCAAGACGCAGCTGGAACTGACTGCAGCGGCTTTTGATGAGGGAAAACCGCTCCAATGGCCCGTAGCAGGGCCCGTAGCAGGGCCGCAGCAGGGCCGTCGCATGGTGGCCCATGACCTGAGGTGCAAGCACGAGCCGGGACGAGCCTGGACGCAGTGGACGGGCAGCGGGATCGTCCTAGCACGCGACTCGAGGGGACCCCATCGGATCATGGGTCGTCATGGGTCGTCATAGGTTCACCACAGGCTCCCACAGGCCACCACAGGCCACCACCGCGCCCTGGGCTGAGATGTAGCCCCAGTGGCCTGATGGCGGGAGAAGCCATCTGCAGACTGCAGCTTCTGCTGTACCAGGGGGTAAGGGGGCGGGGGACGGAGGGGGAGGAAATGTGACCATGACCAAGGTTTTTTTCTTTCTTCTTCACGTCTCTTGCTGGCTGGCTGGCTTTACTTACACTGTAGTACTCAGGGCTCAACGGCCCCGACGGAGATGATGCTGGCGAACAACCGTTCCCGTTGTCGCGACCACCACGCTCCTTGATGCGCCTCCGGGCCCGCGACAGCAGATCCGGGAGGCGGAAATCTGGCATGGAGAAGAGTCCCCCGCCTGGCCCAGCCTCATCGCGGCGGCTGCTGTTAACGACGGCGATGGCGCCAGCGTCGCACTCGTCCTCCGCCCGTTCGTCCTCTTCTAGAAGCGTGGCGTCTGGCCGTTGCAGCTGGCGCGGGGATGGTGACACCGGCCCAATCTTATTCCCCAGCGTCGACCAGGACTTCTTGTGGCCGATGGGCTTCTGGGTGGTCTCGACCGTCGACTTTGACTTCTTGTGACCGCTTGGTCTCGTCAGCGACGGCCGGGGCTTGAGGAGCGGCATCCCGCAATGCGATTAATTCCTGGATAAAATGGCCCGCGGGCTGCACAGCATCGGCCGCGGCAGCGGCAGTGGGAGTAACAGCGGCGAATTAGTCGGCGTCAGCGGGTGACGTCTGTACCGCAGGTCGTCTCTGGGAATAAGCCGTGGGCGGGACGCGGATGCGGATGTGCGCCAGCGCTCTTGCGGGTTGTCCAGTGGGAACGGCGACTTCGGAGAGAACAAGTCAAGCGACGTCGGTCTGTCTATCAGTCGGTTAGGCAGGTTCCGGGTTTTCCTTCCTTTCCACTTGTCAGTCAGATGCTTTTTTCCTGCTGTCATGAGGAATCAATTGACGCTCCGGATAGCATGGATGGGGAGATTGGGTCGTTAGGCGAGGTTTTCTGGTCTCCTCTGTCTGTTCCAGCGCATCCGAGACGAAGGGCCCGACAGCAACGAACAGCGGGACCGGCAAGGAGACGAAGATGACAAACGAACAACGGCAAACAACAACGGCAAACAACAACGACAACGTTGAAGTAGACGG
The DNA here is from genome assembly GCA_037954315.1 of Neonectria punicea. NCBI lineage: Eukaryota > Fungi > Ascomycota > Sordariomycetes > Hypocreales > Nectriaceae > Neonectria > Neonectria punicea. Next base: position 20,181 of record JAZAVJ010000300.1, on the reverse strand, counting down.
TAATGATAAAAGAGAAGGGGAGGGGGACACCATCGCAGTTAACTCAACCAGCACGGCCAACACCACCGTCAGTCCACATACGTACATTGCTCAGCATGTACACTATGCCATCGGGAAGCCCTTCCCCTTCGGCTGTCTCAGGTTGTCGTCGAGGCGCACAATCCCGCGCAACGAGGAAAACAGATGCCCAGTCCTGTTTGCTTTCGGGGCCCTCGTACTCCCATACAAACGTCCCCACGCGGTGCGGATATCTAGGATCAAGGGCCTCGTGGAACCCGGGAACCTGGGCTAAAATCGGGGATCTGCGATTCGCCGTTTCTCTCCAACTTACTCGGTGCTTTTTTTTTTTCTTCAGTCCCAAGGGAAACACACTTTTCGTTCCGAGTCTAACAAGGCAACAAGCAAGCGAGCCAGCATTCCGCAGCATCTCCGACGTTGCCGTGTTTGCTTCCAAGGCTTATATATCCCTTCTGAGGCGGGCCCCTCCTCTGTCCCCATCTCCGTCCCCATCCCATCCCCAACCCCATGCTGGTCTCGTCAGCCTCTTGTTAATTAGCCCTCCGTCAGCAGGGCCTTGCGCTCGCCCTGTGCGCCTACTGTACAAGCGTGGAGTGCACCGCCGCCGTCACCCGTGGGAGCGGGAGAAAAGCGCCGCTGCAGTATCACCAAGCCAGCCGGGGTGTTTCGAAACCTCCACCAGGTGTCCACCACCATTCTACCTCAACCTTACGCCTGGAACACAGTCTTAGCGGGTTCCTGGGCGCGAACCGGCGGCAGCGCGGCAGCGCCGGGCCATTTCCCCTACGAACTAGCTCAGCGGGTTAATTAACGCAAGGCCTTTAAATCCGGAGACTTCTCAACATACTTCGTGGAGTCTCGGAAGTCTCAGCCTGTTCGGGACCGGTCCTGAACAGTCGCTTGCATAGACTAGGACGCAAGCAAACCTGTTCCCGCCCGTATCAACCCCCGTAGTTGTGGCGTTTTGTTTGTCCACAGTGACCCATCTTCAGTGTTTGAGGTTACATGTTCCGACCAAGTGTGCCTGGCTTAATTGCGGGTTTGTTTGCTTCCGCTGCTCTTTACGTAGGATTCGCAGGTATCCCTAGTAGCATTCCGTAGCTTCATGTAGGAAATATGGTACCTTACCCGTTCGGCAACATCCCTACCGCACGGGAATCATTCTAATCTTGGGGCTCCGGCTCCACCCCTTCCACACTTCTTCCAGTATACCAGAACCACCCCCCTCCTTCTTGCTGCTCCGCCTTCACGAGCCCTGTTCTTCTTCAACATTTCAAATATATATGAAACGACGGCCGCATCCGCTCGCAGCCGTTCGGTCCCTTGGAAATGTTCGAAACACGCGGCAGCGGGCAGCTTGCGGTGTGCAGATACAAACCTTCTCAACCTTCTCCCGCCTGGGGATAGCTGCATCTGGTGGCACGGCACGGCACTTGATATGGTAAAGATAGGTACTGTGCCTGTACCCACAGGTAATGGGCGCACTATCACGAGGCGCAAACTCCAGCCTGCTGTTCTGTCCCCATCCAGGCCGCTTTGCCGCCATGGCTGCCGCGCGGTGCACCCGTGCGCCTCGAACAGACTCGCCAGTGCCCATGACCAAGTTAATTCCTTTGTGGTATCTCCCTCGACGCCTTTCCAATGGTTGAATGGCGAATATACGAATAAAACCCTGTGCTCTCCGTCCTTCCGTCATCCGTCGTCATCACGTCTTTCCGCTGCCCGTCCGTCTTCCCTTGTCCCGGCAAGGCGACTAGTGATGATCCATGCTTCCCCAGCTAGAGCTGACATGGCGCGGGACCTTGACGCGTTAAAGCAGTGGTAAGACATAGTCAAAAGTCTGCTTCATGCCGGTGGTGTATCATGCACCACCACGAGCAGGTATTTGGGATCCGGAACGATGACCAGCTCTTGCTTCCGCGTCCGTAACCGAAGAAGCCTCACCTCGTCCTGTCGAGCATCAGCCATGACTCCTGGTCCACACACCACTCTGAGCAAAGTGTGGAGGGAAACCCACCTCAGTGTCCAGCTCCTGCACAAAGCCTCCCGCGTTGTTCACAAAGTTCCACACCATTGTCGCGAACTGCTCTACTCCTTGTGATTCGGCCTCCTCTGGTGTGGGGGTCTCGTTCGAAAAGGTCGAGGCGGTCGACGTGGTTCGCGATTTCGTCGTTTGGAGAGCGTCGATTTCTCCGCTGGTCTTGAGGATAGCTCCGGTCGCCCGATCGATAACGATGCTGGCCTTGACGCCGGGCTTCTTCGATAGACGACCCAACTTCTCCTCGAGGGGGTCTTGCCCGTTCGCCTATCCCTAGTTAGAGAGGCTCATCCCATAGTGTCGGTACTGCGTACAAGGGATGAGTCGGCCATCTTGATATCTCTGCAGATGGATGGAGGAATGTTCGTTCTCGGGGATCGACGATTTAGTAGGAAAGAATGGCGTAGCGTCCTTGTTATCAATGTCGCGAAGCACCATCCCTTAACAACGTGATGGGGATAGCACAGCAGCTCCTAAGCCGCGGGGCGAGGCGAGCTGAGTTCTGCCGTGCGACACCGCCAAAATTTCGGGGCCTCGCCCAAATCCGATCTGGTAAATCTTCTAGAAACACTATCAACAAGCTTTGTGTGCAAACGTCTGTGCAAGCATCCTGTTGTGAAAGCCGCAAAAATTCTGTACATCCTACACCGATACCCAAGCCCAGAAACACTTCGTTGTTAAGCCGCAAACATGGGTTCCAGCATGAGAAAGAAGAAGGAGAAGCAGAAGGACTTCCAGGTATGCACCTGATGCCCTGCCCCATCGTCTAAACAGAGACTCATAAACATGTCCTAGAAAACGAAGTTCAAGGTTGGTAAGGACAAGGTCAAGCCTTCCAATTTTACAGACACCAGCTTCAAGTCAAAAGGTAAGGCAAAAGAACACCTTCAACCATCATCCGGTGTTGACCACCCCAGCAATTGTGATGGCGCATCAATCTCTTTCAACAACTGCACCTGACGTCGTGCACCAATTCAAACACAGTCTTTCTCTCGCCGCCTCTTCAAAATCTGACAAACAAAGAAGAGAGTCACTCGCATATCTCACTAGTCAACTCTCATCAGAACCCCTTGTCAATCCAGTTGGAACATACGGAATCCTCACCAAACTGCTACCACTGATCTCCGATAGCTCGACGCCCGTGAGAAACCAACTACTGAAGCTTTTTCGAGCTCTTCCTAAATCCGAGGTCAGACATAGCACGGAACAGGCCGTCATGTTTATTCGAGCTGGCATGACCCACCTGTCAGCAGATATCAGCAACGATACTCTCGGTGTAATGGAATGGCTCCTTGACGTTGCCGAGGACGACTTGGTGACCTGTCCAGGTGGATGGGTCAAGACCTTGAACAGTTTCTGCGCCCTGATGGGCTGGGCACTCTCTTCACTCAAGTCAGGATGGTCCTCGGGCTCGCGCGCAGGCCTCCGGGCGAAAGATGCGTCAACTTATGCCCGTCAGATTACCACACTCGCCAGGTTCCTTGAAGCCGGACTCCGGTCGGAGATCGCCATACCCGATGACGATTCAGAGAAGTGGGACAACCTCTATCGCATTCCCCGGGACTCAAACGCCTTTGAATACCTAAATCTCTACGGTTCTCGCCGAGACGAGGAAGGCGAGATGTATCCGAACCGAGAGGCCAGGCAGCGGGTCTTCGAGCGAAGGTTTCTAGAGGGAGTGTTAAAAGGGGCTGACCAGGCCAAAAAGGAGGGTGGTGCAACTGGACGAGCTGCTGCCATTCTGGATAAAGTGTTGCAAGAAGGAATGGGAGATTATGAGAGTGCGACGGCAATGGAGACAGAAGATCTCCTCAGCCTCTGGTGAACAGCAAGCCCTTTAGAGCTCGAAACCCTTAACGATGCCCCAGGCACTGTGTGTCCGCCCAAACCCACCGACACTTTTCACGCGAGGTCCCTTATATGCGAGTATTCGGCAGTTCGTCAACTCGGCCGAAAACTCAATGAGTGATGGCTGGACATACGAAACTGATCTGGTTTTTCGTTTGAGGGTGCTACCCTTTCTATAGGTCTCTTGAATTCTTAAGATTAAACGTTTAGTGCTGGGCCTTGATCAAGCTGTTGGCAGAAGAGTATTTGTGAAAATGGGACATGAAAAGATGGTACAATCTGCTACATTGCCAGCAAGCTGGGTTTTTTTTTTGGTGAATGACATAGTTAGGTTTTGACGGGATTGTATTAAATTGAAGAGATAATGTTAAAATGAGATGGGTGTCGAGATGAGATTAAAGACATCAAAGGAGAGATGAATTTACATCGTAATAGTTCTGCATCCATTTTGAGGCGGGCCCCTCCTCCGTCCCCATCCCCGGCCCCATCGTTTGTTAGTTACTACTCCCATAAGTAGAGTTGAAATATCAGATCCTAAAGAAGAAGAAGAAGTGCCCAAGCAGAATCTATCAGACTTAGCTTTACCCCTTCGAGAATGCGTATCAACTGATGTTAATTCCTCAGTTCCTCAAGGCACCTTACCTTTCTTCCCTTTTCCACTCATCTAGGTACTCTTCCGTTAGAGCCCTATCATGATTCTCGCATCTTCCACAAACGCGTCGCGTCGAGTTTGGACAGCCGTGATTCACGGAGTTTGGTTTCCAGGGGCCGAGTCCCTCAGCGCTGTCAACAGCCAGTGTTTGCCAAAATGCGGCAGCCTGTTTACTTGCCTGCAGCCAACTAGAGGTAGTTTTTACTGAACGTAGCGAGTGACAGCTGGCAAACATAAGGCACCTGTACCTAACGCATGTCCCTAAGGGCTGTTGAGGAAAGGGCATTCACCGTTGTTGACTCGGGTTCCTGCCGTGGAAGCCTGCAACGCGTGTGGGTATAAAATGTCCTTCCTTCCATTCTTCCTCCCTCGCTCCCTCTCTCCTTTCCATCTTCACCACAGTTCAGACACCGGAAAAGTCTGACCTTTTTGCCTCAACTTCAACTGAGGAGCAACGTGGAGTTGTGACCTCTGATTTGAGTTGAGACATCGTCGGCAAGGTATGTTATTCTTCTTCTTTTTCTCCTTTTCATATTTGAAATCCTCCCCGACATCATCTCGTCGGATGCATCACTCCCTCACAACCCTTTGTCTCTTGTTATCATCCCCTTGGATGAGGTCTCTTCTATCTCCAAGCCCTCACGCATCCATCTCTTCTCACCTCTCAAGTTGAGAAAAAAGCACACCCCAGCCAGGTCAGACAACCTTCACGTGCAGAGTGTCTTTGGTGCGTACTTGGGAGCACAGTGGATTCTGACTAGGCAGACGCAAGACTTGCTCTATTCTCCTCGGAGACTTCTTCTCGCGTTGATTTTTGACTCTGTTTCTTGACCGTACCTTCTGGTCATTTGTCCTACTCCTGGCTCTACTGCACTGGTCACCTTGACTCTATATCTTCAAGTCCACTAACCGCAGTCATATCACAGCCCCAACGTCTCGCCTGGATCATTCGCCTGTCATGGCTGACACTTGGACTCCTGCGGGCGTCGACGACACCAAAACCAAGTCAACCCCCCAGACTATGACCAACGCTGAACGACTCTCGGCTGGGCCTCCTGCCGGGGACGGGCCTGCCACCGAACCCAAGTGGACTGAGCCGCAGTCGATCGATTACACTGCCATGTCTTCGGAGAACCCGAACCAGGTATGGGGATCAGATGCTCGCGTCTATGATTGGAAGGACGAGTTCGGAGATGTTGGCCCTAAGTACCCTGAGCTTGAGTTGGAACTCTTCGGAGAACCTTCTACTCGCAAAGAACAGACTGGGCTCGACTTTTCGAGGTAAAGTTCCACATTCTAACACACTAAATTTATGTTAACCTTGACAGAATCGAAAGTATTGAGGTCCAGCAAGAGGGGCCCGTCAAGATTGACCCAGTTCGCACTTTCCGCGATGCTGGCCTTCACCCTGTCATGCTTGAGAATGTTGAGCTCTGTGGATATGACAACCCAACGCCTATCCAAAAGTTCACAATCCCCTCGATACTTCAAGGACATGATGTGATTGGAATCGCCCAGACTGGTAAGACCAACCTCATCTCAGTGTAGTCCACTTTGCTCAACTCATTAGGTTCCGGAAAGACTGCTGCCTACCTCATTCCAATCTTAAGCAGACTCATGGGAAAAGCAAAGAAGCTTGCCGCCCCGCGCCCTAACCCCCTCACTTTCCAAGAGGGGCTGGACGAGGTCACTGCAGAGCCTCTGGTTCTCATTGTTGTGCCAACTCGCGAGCTTGCTGTGCAGATCTTCAACGAGGCTCGAAAGTTCTGCTACCGCACCATGCTTCGCCCTTGTGTCGTGTATGGCGGTGTTCCTGTCCGCCAGCAAATCTCTCTTCTCAACAAAGGCTGCGATGTTTTGATCGGTACCCCTGGCCGCCTGGTTGACTTTATCCAGCGCCCACGAGTCCTCACCCTCAAACGCTTGAGACACATGATCATTGATGAAGCCGACGAAATGCTCCAACAAGACTGGGGTGAGGAGCTGGAGGTTATCCTGACCGGAGGAGGTAAGACTCTCTTAAAGTTCTCTATGTCGTTTACTAACTAGCTTTGTTTAGAACAGGATGAGGGCAACGTCAAGTTTGGTCTCTTTTCTGCAACCTTCCCCAAGGGAGCCCGTGATTTGGCAAAGGAATACCTGTCAGCTTCTCACGTTCGCTTCCGAGTGGGACGAGCTGGAAGCACCACTGGCAATATCAAACAGATGGTTATGCAGGCTGAGAGACATGAGAAGCGCGATCTTCTGATCAGACTCTTGGAGGAGATGTCAGGGATCCGCACAATCATCTTTGCCAACGGCCGCCAAGAAGTTGACAACCTGGACGACTTTCTGTTCAACATGGGATTGCCAGTCACTTCAATCCACAGCGACCGCACGCAGCAGGAGCGCGAGGCTGCCATGCGTAATTTCCGCTCTGGCAACGCCCCCATTTTGATCGCAACCGGAGTTACCGCTCGTGGCATCGATGTTCGCAATGTGATGCACGTCATCAACTACGATCTTCCCTCCATGGACTACGGTGGGATCGAGGAGTACACTCACCGCATTGGTAAAATCTATCTGTCCCTCTTGGGTTGGCTTCAGTCTAACAAGTTTACTAGGGCGTACTGGACGCATCGGACATCGCGGTGTTGCCACCTCGTTCTTCTCCGAGCGAGACGAACCTCTGGGTAGCGTTCTAACTCGCACCCTCCTCGAGACCGATCAGGAAATTCCCGAATTCCTGCAGCAGTACGTTCCGGATGGCGAGGCTGGCGAGAAGTTGAAGTTCGAGGCCGACTCTGACTTTGATGAGAACGATATTGGTGGGGCTGCTGGTGGTGATCCATGGGCGCCTGAAACGACTGCTAATTCGGGCGATGCTAGAGGCACTGGCGACGGTAACGCCTGGGGAGGTGACGTAGGCGGTAGCAGTGGTGAAGCTGTCAACAGTGGTGGTGGTGATGATGCTTGGGGAGGTGGCGGCGGTGGTGGTGGTGGGGGTCCTTCGGCGGATTCGTGGTAGATTACCACGATACGCGCAGACTACTACTGTTACCTACGCTTCACGTCTTAGGACTTGATTTGCTCAGGTATCTAATTTCGGTGGGGAGAAGATCAGTAGGCAAGATGTTCTGAAGTGAGATGCCATACTCAAGGCATATTCCAAGATAGCTTGCAGGTTCTCCAAATCACAACGACATGTTGCACTTAACTCACACGGTGTGTCTTCTGTGAAGTTGAAGAATGGGGGCGGCAGCAATCACTCAGGCCAGGAGCCATACCAAGAAGAGACGCCCCAGAACACGCATAGATGGTCACAGGTGGTGAGGTCTTACGGTATCGAGTCACGAAACTTGATTCTGGCTTGCTCATTATATCTACCTCTATCTAGCTCTCGCATCGGTAAGTATGGTTTTACTATTAGTTTAGGGGTATCTCTTGTCAACCCAAGTAAGCACCCGACCGCACGGGAGTGATGCCAGAGCCCCCTGGCCCAGGGCTTGATTACTGTACCCAGTCAGCTGGACGCTCTCGGTTTTTTTCTTCTTTTCAATTTACATGTGTCATACAGCACCATCTTCTACATGTTCTTGAACATCTTGACCAAGCCCTTGAGCTTCCGGCCAGGCGCGCCGTAGCCGACCTCGACGACGCCCTGGGTGAAGACCCAGCTGTTGTCTTGGTTGGCGACGGGATACTGGACGGGGGGCGGGATGGCGGTGCGGATGCCGAGCCAGCCGAAGCGGTCCTCGCAGACGGCCTTGGTGTTGCAGAGACCGCGGAGACCCTCCTCACCAGCGAAGCGGCCGTACCCGGAGCCACCCGCACCGCCAAAGGGGAGTTGAACAGCATAAAAGGCAGCAAAGTCGTTGACGGCGACCATGCCCGCGCGGAGGCCACGGACGATGGGCTGAAGGTTGGGGTCGCGCTCGGAGCCGTGGACCGAGGCGCCGAGACCAAAGTTGGGGGCGTTGGCGATGGAGAGGACGTCGGCGGGTGAGGAGGATTTAGTGCGCAGAATGGTGAGGACAGGAGCAAAGCACTCGTGCTGGGCGACGGCCATGTCCGGGGTGACGTCGACGAGGAGCGTGGGCTGGAAGTAGTGGCCCTGGGGGTACTCGGGGTGGTTGTACCGCTGGCCGCCGGCGAGGAGGCGGGCGCCCTGGGACACGGCCTCGGCGATGAGCTTCTCGAGGCGGTCGAAGGAGGCGTCGGAGATCATGGCGCCAACGTCGGCCTGAGGGCCAAGGCGGAGAGCCTTGACACGAGGCTCGAGGAGCTGGACGAGCTTGTCATAGGCAGCGGGGGCGGCAATGACACGCTCAATGCCGATACAGTTCTGGCCAGCCGCCTGGAAGGTGCCGCGAAGGATAATCTCAGAGATGCGCTTCAGGCCGCTGGCAGCAGAGTCGAGGATGATAAAGGGGTCCTTGCCGCCGAGCTCGGCAACGACGGGAGTCAAGCTCTTGGCGGCACTGGCAGCGACATGGTGGGCGACGGACTGAGAGCCGATGAAGGTGATATGGCTGATGCCCGGGTGGCAGGTCAAGTGGTTGGCTGTCTGAGGCCAGCAGACGATGGTCTGGACGAGCTGAGGATCGAAGCCGTGGGCAACGAGGGCGCCACGAGCGATGCTGGCGAAGTAGGCGCTGGACCAGGCCGTCTGCTCCGAGACCTTGACGAGGATGCCGTTGCCGGCGAACAGGGCGCTGATGATGGGGCCGGTCATGTTGTGGAAGGGGTAGTTCCAGCTGACGAGGGCAGCGACGACGCCCAGGGGCTCGTAGTGCACCGTGTTGCGCTTGTACATCATGAGCAGGTTGGTCGGGCGGCGCGAGGGGCGGAGGGCCTTCTCGCCGTGGGCAAGCGTCCACTGGATCTTCTCGACGGTGACGAGGATCTCGCCGAGCTGGGCGTCTACCATGGTCTTGCCGCTGTCGAGGCAGGCGACCCTGCAGATCTGCTCGGCGTTGTCGAGGACGTACTGCATCAGCGAGCGCAGGACGGCCTTGCGCTGGGCGAAGGTGGTCTGGGCCCACGTCTTCTGCGCGGCGGCCGCGGCGTCGACGGCGCGGTCGATGGCGGCGGGCGTCGACGGGTTGACGAGGCCGAGAAACTGGCCCGTGGCGGGCACGTAGCACTGCACGGCCGAGCTGCCGGGCATCTTGATCGACGTCGTCTCGACCGTCGACGGCGACTCGGGCATCTTGGGCGCGGGGACCGTGTACCGCCGGGGAGGGCCGGACGCCGAGTTGGCGACGCGGATGAGGAACAGCGAGAAGGCCACGGCGAGGACCGTGACGGTCACGGAGAAGGCTTCCTGGCTGTATCGGGGGGGGAGAAAGAGGGACGAATGTCAGCCGTTTCCGCATGAATTGGCCTTGGTGCGAGTGAATACATACGACATGTTGAAGTGGACGGTGGCATAGTTGCTGCACCAGCGCCACACCGCGAGGGCAAACGGCTCGGGGGGGTCCATGATGGATTCCCGATGAGATGAAGCCGCAAAGAGATCAATTGGCTGGCGGGAGACGTTCTCCGTTTTGCTCCTTGTGTGTCTTGAGCGTGGACACGACGTCTTGTCTTTCGGAAGTTGACGGCGATGGTACGATTAAGTAGTGGAAGCGGTGGATGTTGTTGGAGGGGACGGTGGAGGGGACGGTGGTGGGGCCGGCATGTTCCCTCCCCTGCCAAGACTGCTCAAAGTCCCGTCGTATTCGTACCTGCTTCTGCAGGTAAAGCAGTATTCGTACAGACCAATTTACTGGTACCAACGGCTCTGCAGTCGTCCGGGGTACAAGTAGGGATAATTGGGTAAATAGGTGTGGATCCTCTCTTTATCAATCAAACACCAAATAAACCTTCACAGAACCAGAATCAGACGCACGATACTTGAATTATACATCTTCGTGTTGGGGTTTTGTTCTCCAAAAAAGGAAAAGAAAGCGACAAGCTATTATGATACCGTATGTACAGTCCACCTGTATCCTTTGCGCCCGTCTCCTTCTCCTCGGGCGGCCCAGTCTTCTCCAGCCCTACGCTGGTCTCAGCAGCATGCATCTCTTGTCTGTCTTCCCCTTCTCTCTCCCTTCTTTCTCCCTACTACTTCTCCGTCTTCCATCGAGCCCGTCCACGCAATGAAACCACTCCTCATAATGAATGAGTTTGCCGCTTTCTCAGCTCTAAAATGCGAATATCAAGCAAATGAAGAAATAAGAGATATAAGAAAAAGAAAAAAGAGGCACGGTAGCGCAAAAAAGCCAAGCAAGCAATCATACAGAAGCCAAAGCCACCTTTTGCATTTCCCCTTTCAAAACGCCCTGCGTGTGTAAGACAGACTCCCTCCAAATATTGTGCGCAGCATCAAGCAAATAAAACGACCCCTTCCTCTCCGTGGCTCGTTCGTCGAGTGCGGACACCAGAGCTCGGAGCTCCCATAGGGTCGGTGGAGAAGCCACTCGTAGATCGCTCGTGCAGATCATAAGTGCATCAATGACCGTGTTGCAGGCCCGGGATATCAAAACAAGAAAAAGGACGACTCTCAAAATTTTCCGGTGTTGGTCACCAGTGGTGAGTGGTGTAATGTACAAGGAGTGTCAGTGTTCGGTGTGTGATCGAGTGTCACCATGGATCCATCCCCTAGTGGTTGGCGCTCTTTGAGAGTGAAAGTCCGCGGAGGCGTGGTCGGAATCGTCCGCCTCCCTGTGACTGACTTGATTCGATCCGCGAAAGCCGTGCTGCTGATGTGAATTCGCTGCTGGCCTCGTAGCTGGCTCGCACCCGGTCCATCGATGCTCGCATCCGGTCGTAAGATGGTCGCGCACGGTCGATCGACGGCCGACCCTGGGCCGGAATGTCCAGCGACATTCGGGGGTTGGTGTAGTTGGTCGAGTCGCTCCCGTTTTGACTGTGTTGGTTATACGTCGTCGTCCGGGTAGCTGTTGACGGCGGATAGATGGGTCGCAGGTCTTCGTCAACACTACCATAGGTGACGCGCTTGGCTTTCTTAGACTTGGAGCTGTTGGACGACTTCGACTTGTTACTCCTGGTGTCAGCGACAGTGGCATCGTCTGATTCCTCCGTGGGAGACAGATGCGAGAACATGCCCATCCTCTCCTGCTCACGAATGATATCGACATCGTACGGCCAGTACACCTTCTGCAGCGCCTTGATGGCAAACCGGGGGAACAGGCAGATGACTGGTACAATGAAGAAGACGGCCCAGAACGTCGCTTCCCGATAGACCTGGGAAGCTGCTCCGTAAAAGAATTGGGCCGAGGTGAAGGATGTGTAAACTCCAGTCCAGAAGAAGATGAAAATGTCGCTGATGACGACAATCAGCAACATCAGCCAATCCCACCGGTAGGTGTTGATCAGGATGTACATGTTGATCGTGACAACAGCAGGGTGGGCGATATAGGCACCGAAGCGAACTCGGTCCTCGACGTTGAGTCCGTTCATCGTGACGAACGTGCCGTCCTTGAAAAGGAGATAAGGAATGAAGAAGACCATGACCGACTGGTAGATGCCGTCAACCATGTACAGCCTATTGTTGCACGTTAGTGTCATCTACTCAACAGATCACCATCCAAAACAAGCTTACCAGAACTTAGACTGAGTCCACTCCATTCGCTCGATACCTCGGCGGTACAGCTGTGGCACGGCCAACGAAACCTTGTCAGAGACATCCTGATCTAGCACACCCATGATGGCCACAGGCACCGACGTGAAGAACAAGTTGAACATCAGAATGTAAGTGTAGTCGAAGAGGTACGTCATGTCGAAGTCGCAGAAGATCTCGTACCAGAAAATGGCAAAGGTCCACACCATGTTCTTGTAGAAGAAGTTACTGATACTCTCCGCCAAACGGCGGTACGACCATCGGCCATGAACGAGCACCAGTCGAGAGAGATATCGGAACTGAGCAATTGCGTAGTCGGACGACATGGCGGCTTGTCGGCCTTCCACACCGGCGATACCGACACCGACATCAGCCTCCTGGATCATGGCCACGTCGTTGGCACCATCTCCGATGGAGAGGGTCATGACGTCAAGGCCGTTCTTCACCATGGCGACGACGGCAGCCTTCTGTGCGGGACTAACACGGCAACACAAGACAGATTTGCACTGCTTGCAAAGTAGCAGGAACTTCTGCTTCAGTCGGTCGTGCAGGACCCATCGCAGCGTGAATCCATCGATAACCAGTCCGTGAGTGGGCGCCGGGGGTTCGTGGTTCTTCTTTGCGCGAGCAAGGTCTTCGTCGCTTCCGGTGATGCCAAATGGTACCATATTCTCGTCCAGTAACCTTTCTGCCATGTCGAGGAACGCATCGTCGCCAGTCTGACCGGATTCGTCCTCTTCAACCTTGAGGTGAATCAGTTCCATGTCGTTGTGGAGCAAGTTGCAAGAGAATCCGATGTTGATGGCAGTCTCCACCTTGTCGCCGGTCAAGACCCAGAGCTTGATACCAGCGTCGCCCAGCAGGGCAATGGTATCTGGAACTCCGTCTTGCAACCGATCCTCAATGGCGGTGCCACCCAGAAGATAGAAGTCTTGCTCAATTAGCTCAGCGACGGCTTCCAATTTCTCCTCTCGGTCGTCCAAAGCCGACGCCGCAACATCATGCTCCTTTTTCCAGATTCGGTATTCCTCTTCCGTTACCTCCTTGTGAGCAATGCATAGCGTTCGCAAGCCCTCGCGGGCAAACATCTCCAAATGATCGGCGGTCTCTTTCCTTAGCTCTTTCTGCTCTCCCTTCTTCAAGCGAGCGTAAATAACGCTGTCGGCGCCCTTACAAATGAGGATAATGCGGCCATCTGGCATGCGAACAATCGAGCTCATTCGCTTTCGGGTAGAGTTGAATTCGATGGTGTTCAGAATCTGATAGTGACGCTCCTCGCCAAGAACATTAAGGTTGATGCCATCTCCTGAGTTGCCGAGGACAGTGAAGCCCATATCGCGAGCAGTGGCGACGAGTGCCTCCTCATCGGGGGATTGCGCCTTGAAGATCATCCTCGGTGGATCGCCGGGTGACTTCTCTGCGATGACGGTATGACAGAGGGCCAAGGAAAGCATGAAGTATTCGTTCGAGGCCTTTTGCTCAGGGCCGTGTTCACCGGCCAAGTCAGCAACAAAGTCTGGAGCGACAAAGGTAAGAGCGTCGTCGTAGAGATAAGGATTATCGTGCAGCTTCCGAAGACCCTCGAGTGCCCGAACCTTAGCTTCAGCAATCTCTCCCCGAATCCTCTCTCCCTCCTTTTCGATGTCGATACCCAGTCGCTTCTGGATTCCAGCCTGTGCTTCCGTATAGGCCTCTCCGTAAGGTTGTCCGTTGATGGTGGCCTTCTTGAATTCCATGACATTTTGAGTCAGGGTTCCGGTCTTGTCAGAGAAGATGTACTCGATTTGGCCGACATCATCTGAGATATTCCAAGACTTAGGAATGCAGGGCTGATCAATCTTCTCATAATACATCTCCACGTCACTATAAATGAAGATAGCCTGGAGAGTTCTAACGATTTCGAGGGTAATGTAGAGTGAGATGGGGACCAAATTCTGGAATAAGATGATAGCCGCCCAGAAAGTGATGAAACCACTCATAGCTCCGCTTCCGCCGATGGAGCCGAAGTCAAAGAAGTAGAGCGAGGCGTCGGTCTTTGACCATGCCACGCCGTTCACAATGGCGGCAAGTAAGCACATGATGAGAAGGATGCCGAAGTTGCAGACGACGTTGAAGTTCATCTCGCGGGCAATTCGCGGGCGCTTGCTGGGAGTAATGCCGGCGTTCATCATGATCTTCGTGTCGTGTCCGGTGAAAACGACAACGCCCAGAACCCACTCAGTATTCCTCAGGTTGCAACCTCGGAGAAGCAGGTTGTCAATGGTGATCGGCTCAGTCATGTCTTCGAGGTCATCTTCGGAATAGCCGGGTACCGCTTGCTGCCACTTGATGGCGCCGTTGTACTTGTAAAGGTTGGGCTGGGCGGCCTCACTTTCGATGTAGAACTCGGCCCGCTCGCAGTCCCGAGCATGCTTGATTGATCGACCACATCGAAGAGCCTGGCGAACCTTGAGGTTGGTCTCACCATCCAAGTTCTTTGTCTCAACAAAGCACGCGCCGTCTGGGTCCGAGGTAGCGAGGATGATTACATCGGCGGGCAGCTCTTCGTCGTTGTAGATACGGACGAAATCTCCGACCACGATGCTCTTCCAAGTGTCCTTCTGAAACCTAGCACCTCCGACAGGGTGATTGGGCTGAATAATGCTCGTCTTCATCCTGGCTACGGCGGCAGCACGCTTCGCGTCTTCGTTTTGAGGAAGCTGAAATTGAATGTGTGGTTGCGGTGAGGGCGACGGGACGGGCGTCATCTGAATGTCTTCCCGAGCAGATGCGAAAGACTCACGGTTTCTGTAGGGTGATGCCATAGAGTCGCGCATGGAGTGTCTCGTACGGTGCGTTTCCATTGAAGGTCGAACTGGGTCCTCCTCGGTCGCCGTCTTGCGTCGAATTCGCTCTTCCCGGACCTTCTTGGAATACAAGCTCTGGAAGCCACGCCAGATGGCACCGAAAAAGTTGGAGTTAGCCTTCTTGAACTGTCGCCAGAGGGAAATGTCTCCATCGAGAACATTAACGTTGGTCCAGTTTCGGAGTCGGTGGACAGGGGCATTGTTGAGTTCGATATCAAGGATAGTCCTTCGGTAGTCCTCGACGGCGTCTTTGATGGCTGTAACAGTGATGATGAAAATCAGGGGCACAGCATTAAGGCCCGGATTGACACCTCCGAAAATGGGGAAGATCTAATACGCGGTTAAGGTTTACTTTCTCTGGCAAACGGGAGGCAAGCGGGATAACGACTCACGACCAGAATGACCAAGAACAGGAAAAAGATGTTGGCGACGTTGTGAAACTGGAACCACAGGTTCTTAGGAACGAAAGATATGGGGGTGTACTTGGCCGTTCGGATCTTGTTTCGGGTGAACGATTGAATTGGATGGCCGTCTTCGTCGACCAGGCTGTCCGGCAGAGGCTGGTTGAAATAGAGCGTTCGATTGTCGGACACTTCCTCATCATCGATGTCGTCGTTGTCACCTTCGACCTGAGTATCGGATGCATCGGGCGGCGGATGCCCATTGTCGCCAGGCTGGTCGGAGCCCTCGGAGGGCGGGTTCTTCTCGTTGGAGGCGGTCTTCTTATGTTTGCGGTTCAACAGAGAGTTGCGTTTGTTGCTGCTGCTCCTGACGGTCATTCTTCGAGTCGCCCATCGCGCCCGCTGGGTAGCATTGAGGGCACCCTCGGGGGGGGTTGTGCTGGTCATTGTGGTGGTGAAATCGCGGGCAAGCGCCCGATCGGCCCCTCGACGCCAGCCAGATTGGGAGAGTCGCGGCGGAGCAGACTCGGGCGGGAAGGCGTGGCTGGAGGGTGAACGGAGGTGCAATTGGGGGAGCACCCGGTGGTCGTCGGGATCGCGTTCGGCGGCGACGTGGAGGTGGAAGTGATTGTCGCGGGCACGTCGTCGGCCAGGGACGTTGTGGTCGGAGTCGTGGGGAGAGGGAGAGATGGGATGCGGATGGGGATGAAGACGGGAGAGTTGGGGAGTTGTGTAAGCAAGACGGGGCGGAACCTAGGGAAAAAAGCTACGGTGGACTTTTGGAGAGACACTCCACTGGGGGACCACTGGGAGCGACTAGGCCCCCGTTTGGGACGCCTGGGACGGGCTGGCAAGGGAAATGGCAGTGGATAGGAAGGGTAGGGTGGGTGTGGGTACTAAGGGTGGTCCAGGGCGTGGGACGTGGCGCATCTTCCGTACCGACGAGCGATGTACCCGTACGCAGTCGCCAGGGCGGGAGGTACATGGACCTGCCTACTTTGGGCGACGGTGGGTGGGTGTGGCGGCGGCGCGCGCGGTATGGGTTGGGAACTTGGAACTTGGAAGACGGAGAACTGCTGGAGCGGCGTGAGAATCCGACGAGTGCGGAGGGGGAGTTTGGTTCCCGGCCCATCCGACGACGATGCGAGCAAGTGAGTAATTACCAGACGCAACTAACTGCGACTTCGTACAGAGCCTGCGTGTGAGTGCGGAGTGCGGAGCATCCGGAGACAGACAGAACGGACGAGAGACCTGAAGAGAGCACGCAGACGGATGCAAAATCAATGCACGCGCAGCGGATGATACTCTACCATGTGCAATCGTCTCCCTCGACCTCCTCCGTGTCGGACTCCGTGATTGATCAGTGGGTTCGGCGGGTACCTTTGATCCAGGGAACCGCGTATGGAGGCCCTCCCCCTTTACCCCCCTACGCAAGTACCTCCATCTCAGCCTCCCATCCTATCCCGTCTGCCTTCACCGTACGCGAACGCCCCGTCTATTGAACTGAACCGGCCAGCCACTTCACCACCTAGTTGGCTTACTAGGTAATAGCCATGCCCGCTAACATAAATTCTCCAGACGACGACGTCCACAACCGCCCGGAAGCACGGGGCGGGCTTTCGGGCGTGTCGGTCAGCACTCCATCCCGTCAAAGACGCCAGTGGAGGTATCAAATCCCCGACGCTACGTACCCGTACCTAGCCCAGATCGCCATGTATCCTCGACCCTGCAAACTCGTCTTTACTTACGCATCACGCATACACGCATCAACAGCTGAGAGACGCAATTCAACACGTAGCAGGCCAGCACGGTGCAGCGATGGAGCGCTAACATTGTTCCTCCTATGGCTTTGTGAGGCTGGCGTTGGTTAGTTATCATGCCTACTTACCTTACCTACCGTCAGGCTCAGCAATGCTACCCGTGAATATTGGATTCAATGTTTATCTTTGCTGGGCTCGCCCTGGCATGGCGTCTGCCTGACTTGGCCCCTTGAGCCATCTCCCTCATGCCCCCTGCCAAGCGGGAGGGCTGCGAAGCCAAGAGAAAAGGGCAAACGGCCAGGGCGGCAGGGAGACTGCCGTGTCTGAAAACCAGGGCCACCACGCCCAAATGCGAACTTCGTACTCTTCGTACTCTGGCTAATCTGGGTCTTGAGGCTGAGCTCTCTCGCCAGCAGTCCGTCAGTCCGTTCCCCCGTAGTTATGCCTCTTGGCTTGGCCGCCGGTGACAGATTTCGGCCAGCCGTTCTGGTGTTGTCGGACGTGCGAAAGTACGAAGCCTACGTACGACCGGCCCTTGCTCAACAAGGCCCTCCGGTCCATCACATATTCAGATCTTGCCATACGCACTCACACGCAAGCAGCACGCTCGCAGTCTACGCGACCGGGTGGCCGCCGACACAGTCAGCACGTTTCCAAATCATTAGCCGCCCGCCGCAGAATCTGCCGCAGCATCCGCAGCATCGTCCGCAGTAGGTACAGTAATCATCCGCAGCTTCGCGACAGAGCCACTGCGTCTTGATAATGTCAGCCAGGCGAAGGCGCTGCTAGCGCTGCGCTGACAGAGCGTTGTCGTCACGGATTGGCACCAGGCCACGTTAGTCTTACGGTCTATGGCTATAGCTGAGACTTGCGAGCCCAGAAGTACCCAGCCCCGAGGCCCTGACGAGGACCAGGGTCCCGGCTGCCAACAGCGAACCAAGCTTTCCCTGGACTCTCTTTCTTGGGATTTCCGTTTCTTGGTGCCTTCGGAGCCTTCAACTCGACAGGGCAGCCTGTCAGCTCACAGGCCAAAGGGAGGCACGAGTGCTGCATCAGAAATTATCCCCGCCCTGAGACCATCCTTCCAATCCTTCCATCCACTCAGACGAGCCACACACCGACCCGACGCTGATCAATGAATCTCCATCTCCCTGGTGTTTCTGGCTGTTGAATTGTTATTCCAAGGCATTCGCACCTAACGAGATAAGTTACGCACGGCACGACGATCCTACAGTACGAATACTCTAAGGAGCAGTCCGAGCAAGTCGCTCGTTGACGTCGATTGGTCTGGCATCGTCGGTCCAGATCTCCGCCCGCCTCACCCAGAGATGCACGATCCAGCCCCACGCAGCAATGCGACGGATTATGAACTTGACTGGCGTGCACATGTCATCGTTCGCCTCCTTCCAGTCGCCAAGTCATTTGTTCGCTACGTAGTGGTCTAGCCGCATGCTTACGATGGCGCCCGGGACTCCCATGAATTTCTCGTCCTCGCGGCGGACGGCGGACGGAGCACTGCAATAGACCGAAAGGGTTCGTCGGAGTTCCGTCGACTGGCATCGCCATATTGCTCCTCTCTGGGGTGTCGTGGCCTCGGTGTCTTCGGTTCCGATCATTCTCTTGTCCAACTTCCCACCTGGGCAAGCTGGGTAACCACACTCCTCGTTCGGCGCCGCTGGCCGCGGGCACAGCGGACACAGGGTCTTAGGTCCGGTTTCGTCGGGCTCTCGGAGGCTCGGGGGTTAATTACGTGCGAAACAGCTCCATTCTGTCGGAGAGGCTGCAGAGGCAGCATCAACGCAGCCAAGCATTAAAGCTAGCAGCGGGGCCACCGACCACTCCCGCTCTTCATGCTTCATGGCTGCTTCGCGGCTTCGCCGTGGCTAGCCCCGATGGATGCTAGACCTGGGCCTAGGTGGTCAGCTCCGCAGCCCTACCCATATCGACATTCTCGATTCTGACGTTTCTGACGTCTTGGGGAGGGCACATCGCTCTGTGCTAGTTCACGCACCGCCTATCAAATCACTGTCGATGGAAACCGAGGGAGTCTCCAAGCCCCCTCGGGCGCCAGCCCACCCGGTCACACGAGGGCTCCATCGCGCTGCTCATCATTGCAGCCAGGTACGAAGTACGAAGTACGATCCAGTGGCACAAAACCTCTTTGCTGCTGCACCCAATCCCGCTCTGCAGCAGCCGGCCTTCTCCTGCCTCTCAGGTTCGAGCTCCGGGCGACCCTGGCCAGGGGTCCCCTTGGCGTGCAGCTCCAAATTTCCAGCGACATGGCCCGCCTGGGAGAATGGAGACGGATCAGTGAACCAAACCCCCAAAAGCAACGAAACGTTGCGCTATGTAATCTGCGATTTCCAGAAATGCCCCTCGGATTAGCCCCTCATCAGGGGTTCGTTCTCTCGAAATGCCCCGTGGACGGTGAGCGTCGTATTGGATTCCATTCCGCTAGTAGGCATCTAAGCCTCGCTCTCCAGATTTCGTGGGCTCAAGCTTAGCTAGAGTCCAGAATCCAGGAAAGAAACAGCGGGATTGTTCGATGCCGCACCCATCTTCACACAGTTTCATACACGCGGCCGAGGTCCAACTAATGTGAACATGGCTATTAAGTCAAGGGCGTCGTTGTCTGCCTAGAATCTCGAGATGGCCAAGATCAACAACAAATGTCACTGAGATACCTAGTACGAAAAAGGAGACCACAGGTCTTATTGAAGTAGTCTGACGCCAAATTCGAAAGCCTGTCACATTGTCTACGAAGTACGAAGTATTTGCACCGACCACGAGCCTTTGGGCAACAATGAGTAGTTGTCGCATACCATATCTACTATCTCGAAACAAAGTCACATACCAACCCCGTCTTCAAAACATTCCAGCCAAGGATACAGATGTCCATTTCAAAAGTCTTGTCCCGATCTTCAGCCACAATTTGAGAACAGCCAATCAGAGAGAGGCTATATACATAAGGTACATTGCGAGTCTTAGCACCCTTATAAGGCTAAGGGAGAT